>JAVCKT010007154.1:22887-50534 GCA_032273925.1 Rhynchotus rufescens
AATTAGGCAGCTGAAATATTTCTATTAAATGTAATTTAATTGTAAAAGTCAATGTGGGCTGGAAGGGAGGCAGGATTTCTTCTTGAAAATTGCCCAGGTAGAAGATTGGCATTTGCTGATCCCAAAGTGTCATTTCCTGAGAGCATCCCTTAATTGAAGATAGATCACAGGGGGAAGCAATATCCTATCATTCAGAAATGTTACTTCATATTCAGGATACAACTAGCATATTAGACAGCATTCCAGAGTAAAATATATTAAACTTCAAGTGATAAAGTAGGAATCGGATAAAAACAGACGGCTGTAATTTTGCTTTTATTGTGTGCCTTCCACAGGCAGAATATTGCTGTCACTCAGAAAAAAAAGCGGGGGGAAGACAAAAACTGCATGGATTCCTCATTATATTTAGCCGTGTAATTGGGAAATGACCATTACTTTCTGTTAACCTTGGGGGGAAAAAAATAAGCTTTTTTGGTTGCTGGGTGAGGCAGCAGCGGCGATCTGCAGGGAAGCAGGAGGCCGTGGCGGGAGCTCCTTCGCGGTGCAGCCCCTGCGAGCGGGGACCTCGCTGCTTGCTCAGGTGCCTTCTCGCCAGGGGAACGTGCAGGTGCCAGCACTGAGCTATTTCGGTGCACCGGTTAACCTGGGATGACCGGGAGCTGCAAAGGAGGTAATTTTAGCTCCAATCCCAGAGCCAGTCCTGGAGATATTCACAGACCCCGCAGCTCTTGCATGCCGGGGCATTGGCAGAGCGTTTCGGGGGGTTTGTAGCGCACGTACTCCAGGCCAAATCCTGTTCAGATCGATATTGTGTGAGTTCAGTGACCTTTTGTTTGATTGACGTCATGGCAGAATTTTTGCTATTCGTTTTGGCTTTAGATGTGTCTATCATATGCCAGAAACTTGCATTTATCGTCAGAATTGGAGCCACTGGCATGCATCGAAATAGGCACCGTTTCTGCACTTTCAGGTTTCCTGGGAACCATGCCTTATTAATTCATGTCTTCAATAGGAAGCAATGGAAAGTGCTTTTTAAAGCAAAAATATAGTTGTTATATTGAAGGGTTATCATCATTTTGGATCTTTTAGTCTGGCACTAATAACTGTGTAACTTACTGCATTCGTTTTTGGAGGGCGCCTTAAAATAACTTTAGAAAATGTGTTAATATTGTACTTGTTGAACTACATAATAGACCTGGAGATTTTAATTTAATATTCGCCCCATCAACAAAAGCAATCTGATTTTGTGGATGGGAATTCAACCTGATAATAAGTTTTCTTTACATTTTTACGTAATTTGAGTGGCGCTCTATACTTCAAATGAATGTGGTAATTTTAGCAGTTGATTGCATAGCAAATGTAAACCATGAATAGCAGTACTTTATTATGCGAGAATTATGGAATATCAAAAAGAAAATTAAATTACTTCCATATCTTAAAACCCTGTCTAGGTTGGTTTCACAGATAATGCTGGGAAGGCAGGGAGGGTGGATAGAGCACTTAGGGCAATGAGCTGCCCAGGGTCACTGTTTGAGTGGCTCTCGGTGCACGTGGGCAGCCAGCCTTGCTCGCTGATCTATGTGGGGATAAAAGCCCCTGGGCCAGGCTTTGACAGCTGGGGTTAAGCTGCAGGTTGGCACCCTGGCAGGGCGAAGCGACGATCCGCTCGGGAGAGAGGCTCCTTGCCGGGAAGTGGCTGCGGCTGCTGAGCTCTGCTTTGGGCTGGGGTCTCCCAGGTCCTCTCTTTACTGCTTTTCCTCTGCAGTACCAATGCAGTATCATTGTGCTTTTGTTTTTTGCCAGCTGACAAATCTTTTTTTATTTCCCCAGCTTGTCCCACTGGTTTTTGGGGCCCCGATTGCTTCCATTCCTGCAACTGCCACAACGGAGCAATGTGCAGCCCTTACGATGGAGAGTGTCGATGTACTCATGGTTGGACTGGGCTCTACTGCACTCAGCGTAAGCCTTTCCCAGACTCTGTTCTGCCAAAGGGTGTGCTGCTACCTCGTGTCTGTTCCAAACATTGCAGTCCTGCCTGCTAGGGCACCCGTTTAGTGACTTCTCTCATGGAGAAAATAGCCCTGAAACTTTTCATGGTTTTCTATGCCGTTCCCCCTCAGTGAAGGAGGAATCGATTATTTAGATTATTGATTCGTTGTCATAGTTTGCCTAGGTGTTGTTCCTGCTTGGGAAAGCCCCGCTATAAGAGATTTGCTGTAGGAAAATTTTTAGTCCTACTGATGCCAAATAATCAGCACTGTACTAAAGTATCAAATTCTGGGGAGCTCTCTCATTTGCAAGAAATTCATTGGTGTTTGACCTTTAAGGCAGTTTCCTTTTGTTCACCTTCTTTCACTTATTGAAAATGCAGTTAGCATAGCTTGGTCAAACCTCCTTTATTCTGAAGCACTTAAGAGGCAATTCTGTAGGATATGAGAAACACTACTTCAAGAAAATTGGCTTTCATGGCATCTTTGCATTTGGATGATCAAATAAATGTTATTAAATATACAGAGGCTGAATATGCATAGATATACAGACCTACACATCTTGTGCTGGTATTCTGTCTATGTTAGTGTTTCGATTTATTTCTTAGTGCTTCCTTATTCTAATTCCTGAAAGGTTGCCCAGCAGCTTTTTATGGAAAAAATTGTGCCAATGTCTGTCAGTGTCAGAACGGAGCAGACTGCGACCACATCACGGGGCAATGCACGTGCAGGACGGGTTTCACAGGCAAACAGTGCGAGCAAAGTAAGTTGCAATTTTTCCTCATTTTTACTCTTCTCCTGTGCAGGCTTTCTTGTAGAACTCCTTGCAGGAATAACAGACTCAATGTGGGCTCTCTGCTTTGTGCATTTTTGTTCTTTACCCTCTCGCCACTGACGCTGCAGTGAATTGTACCTCTCACCTTGAGGCTCCAGCAACCACTTCCACATGCTGCAATGTAAATGACCCCGCTGGACCGCAGGGTGCTGCAGGCCAAAGAGATGAGCACCCCTTGGCTCGAGTTCATTTACAGTGAAAACAGATCCGGGAAACAGGTTAATCACCTTTGGAGGGCTGTACATTTAACTTCAGTGGTGAGACAATGAGGAGCATGATCCTTGGTTACCTGTGCAAGGATCCCGGCATATCTTATTGTAATTGCTGTCAATGTCTTGCTGGTATATTTGGCATGCTGTGCCAAACAGCTTCCTTTAACAGCAGAGAATTAGGGTAGTGGAGCTGGATGCACTGGAGCTGAATAATTACTTGTTTGTCTGATGCAGTAAATCAAAAGAAAATTCTCACACACCTACTTTGACTCCAAAGAGGGGGTGAAATTCATCTCACCTTACTATGGCATCAATCCCACAGTTTTTTGCATTTTATTTTTATATTTTTTTGGCAGTAAGGTAATACACTAACATTCCTGCTGAATTTGCAAATAAAAGGCCTGCCTCAGAGCTTCTTAAGTTTAGCTTACTCCATGCATCTTTATGTGCACATATAAAAAAGAAATCATGGGCATCTTTTCTGTTTGTACATCTTGGCACTCGGTAAAGTATGTGGCTCAGGCACAAGCATGCTTGTTCACATAGGATCATATATGCCACCCAGGGATCATATATGCCACCTCTGTATAAGAAGCAACTTACTGTATGGCCCTTACAGCAGCCATGCAGAAAGCAGACATTCCAGAAGTTCTGTAATAGAACTGTATCGTAGCAGATTTTATACAAGCTGCATGTATAATTTGACTTTCTACAATGCCTAGGATTTTCTATTTTATCAATAAATAGAATATTATTGATAGAATAGAATGTTTATTATTTGTTTTTCTATTCTTTAATCTGAAGAATCTCTTCATTAAGGCTCCCTCCTCCTGTGAGTCAGATCTCTGTTGAAATGCCTAAATGCAGACATCATTTCTGTGGTGCGTTCCAAAAATTCAGACCATCTTCTTTTAAAGTATGCTGCAGGTTAATATCAGACTAAGCACTGGTTGAAAAAATTTTGGTTTTCCTCATCTAGAAATCTGCACACGTAAGAAAGAAACATAACTTTAATTTTGTAATGCAAAACATTACAGGCACTGGCTAATGTTCAGTGCTTATATTCAAGAAACAGAGCAAGTAACGTTCAGTAAAGTCTCTTCTCCATAGAAAGAAGTAGGAGTTGCCAAAAGTTGTTTCTTTCAATTTGTTATTGAATGTTGCCTTGAGAATTTTAGCAAGTTGCGGACAGATTTATTGTAATAGCCCATCATGGTAATTGTATGAATAAATTTCTCAGTTAGATGTTCAATCGTTTTGTCTGTGATAGAAGTATCACAGGATAGGAATCCTGATACAGAAGCAAGCAAAGCAAACCATGCAGATGCTCAATTCTCTAATTCCTTCTACAGTGCTGTATTCCTGTTCCAACCCTGCTGGAGATAATTTAGAAAATATGTGGGCTTTGGTGGTAAAAGTACATTGTGTTGCATATAAATGTACATTAAAAATTATATTTGCAACCACCCATCGGAAAAAATCTGCCGACTTGGAGAATTTTGTGCTCTTTAATGTTATCCACAAATTCTGACTTCATGCTCTGTTTACTTCTGCATGTTTGAAATTGTATAGCAAGTCTTTTTAAGTTTGTGTGTTATTGATTTCGTCCTCATAGAGTCTTATGCAACTTTTCCAGAAAGAAGGCTAAATAAGTAATACCCAAACTGTGAACTGCAGTTGTATATAACTGTACATTTTTCTCCTGCTTTAAAATAATAATCTGATAGTATGGGTGTTGTCCTAGCTGTGCTGAAATTGAGGAGACCTTTTGACTGACTTTTCGTTGGGCGGGATTTTACCCTCTCTTCCCTTCCTCTTCCCAAACGGAATTCTTTCTAATCATCTTCTTTGGCTTCACAGAGTGCTCACCAGGGACATTTGGTTACGGTTGCAAACAGCTCTGTGAGTGCATGAATAACGCCACGTGTGACCACGTCACAGGGACCTGCTACTGCAGTCCTGGCTTCAAGGGAATCCGGTGTGACCAAGGTACAGTGCCGTTTTCTGTGCTAAATCTCTCCCTCTCGCTCTTTTTTTAACAACGGTGAACTTGCTTTAAGAAAAAAAGTATTTAAAAAATGAAATGTGCGATTCAATTTACAGTGTGTTATGAATTACTTTTAACAGCGGCTCTTATGATGGAAGAATTAAACCCCTATACTAAAATTAGCCCTGCTCTTGGATCAGAGAGGCACTCAGTGGGAGCAATCATTGGAATTATTATTCTCCTTCTAATTATTATGGTCTTGCTGGCACTGTTTGTGTGGTATCGACGGAAACAGAAGGAGAAGGGCCATGACATGCCAAGTGTATCTTATACTCCAGCCATGAGGATGACTAATACAGATTACTCACTTTCTGGTAAGGGTCTTTTTATGTTAATCAAATCTAGACTCATATTGCTCTATGTTGGGGAAATATAAGCCTCTGTGATGTATAACATGCAATATAGAGCCTCGAAAATACTGACACTTCCATTTCTCCCCCCAAATAGCGTGATTTTTAACATTTAACAGGGACAGGAAAGCAAATGTCACTTAAAATTGCTGTAAGTTGCTTCATGTATGAACAATTATTTACAGGCTATAGGATGTCCTAGATATGAGTCCCTAGGTATGGGATACACCACATGCAGTACAGAAACTCTTGTCAGCTGTATCCCTGCTGCCATGCAGAGCAGCTTCCCATTGCAGAACCTGCAGGAGCAGACGGTTTTGCTTGAAGAATGGCACTGAGTGGGCCACTCACATTTCTTTCTATATCGCAGTTTGTATTTTGAATCCTCCTATTAGCTGTTTCCTTTATGCACAGACCAGTCTCCATAATCTGGAAACCCGCTGTAGATTTTCTTACAGAGTAGCTGATGAAGGACTGGGAGGGGACAGGGAAGGCTATAATACAATAAAAGTAGATCTATAATATCAAAAGCATACTAAAATCATATTTCTTGCTTGTTTCCATCTTCTGCTACTGCTGTGGAGGGCAGTTTCTCCTGACAGATTAGCTAAGCTTTGGAGATGATGATTGCTCTCGTTCTTTGCCGTTTCTCCATGGATAGTATCAAATAGCATAAGGTGGCTTTATTTCTATATTCATGTTTCTTCCAGTGTGTCTCTGGGGAGGATCTCCTTGTGGGTTGCTCTTTGGCTGCACTATGTCCCCTTGGATGGTGGCACAGGCAGAGGCTGGCCCAGCCCTGCGCTTCCCAGTCTCTTCTCCCTAATCCAGATGCTCCTGAGGCCCTGGCATTCGTTGCCAACTCGGAGTGACATCGGGGCAGCTCTGTTCCTCGCTTGGGATGCACCGGGAAGGAAGCCTCTCTTGCTGAGCAGGCAACGTCTGGCCTGGCTGCAGGCTGGGGCTCGATGAGGCAGGTTCTGTCACGGCCATGACTTCCACCCTCCTAGCAGGGGCACCATTCCCTGCAATGGAATATCACATATCAGGGGCTACCTGCTCAACACAGCTGCCTAAACTCGTATTTAGACCACTCAGGCTTGTAATAGAGCATCCCTTCTTCTGATAACTACAAAATGGGAGGAAAATAAAAAAAGAAAATACGTCAGCCTTGGACCTTGTCCCACTGCCTCTTGTTTTTGAATTGTCACTTTACAGGCTCAGGCTTAAGCTGCCCATTTGGGTAAGAAAATTATGAAAGTGTTGCCAGTATCCCTGGCTAGTTACCAATACATTTTTGCCTGAAATGTGTCACATCAGCATCACTTGAAGAGCCAAACCATGAACATGCACAAGACGACTGGCACACCTCAGGAACGGAGAGGCTTTCAGACCCAAGAAAGAAAATCACAGCCACAGGCATGGAAAAATGTTCTGGGCTTCTTGGTTCATTTCTTTCAGGCTGACACTTTGTACGCTCTTCTACAAGTTGTTTTTCCTCTGTCTTGAGTTGAGAATGGAGGCCAAAGAAACACTAATGCTGATGCTAATGAACAGAAACTCTGATCCTTCAGAGTTAACAGAGGAAGATTATTTTTCTCCCCAGCTACTGCGACGAAGCTGCTGTGGTTGATGTTGGTAGCCCAGGACCATCCTTGCCATTTATGGGTTCCCAGGAGCTGTGTCTCCCTGTACCATGTTCCTGTCATTCCTTTCAGGTGCAACCACCTATACCTGAGCTCCTTACACCACGTGGCACTTAAGCACTTGAGACAGAAAACATTCTGGGGATGACTGAGGTCCTGGATACATCAAAACATCTGAGGGATCACAGCTTGCTGAGAATCTGGGGTCTTTTCTGGTCTTTGGGGAATGACAGTGAGTTTAATTCTTGCAGCTGTGTCCTCGCTGCTCTGTGTCAGCCCAGGCTGTGCAAAGACCAGAGTACCAGATCCTTGCGACCCCAAACAGCACCAGGCAAGTGTTGATCTCTAAACTTCTCTAGAGAGAAACTGGATAATGTTTGCTTCCAGTTCATCTCATTCAGTGATGGGGATCATGATATTAAACCTTTCTCTTTCTTCTTTCTGTAGTCCCTGTAGCAATATAGTTTCTATCATGTAGGAAGCTGCAAAGGAGCAGGATCAGCCATCTCTCTTCAGAAATCAAAGGACTGGCTTTCTTCCTACTCCCTCCCTTGACATATTGGGCTGTTTGGCTCTCATAGAAAGATTACAAAGTTAGAAACCATGTTGTTCCATCTGCATTTCGTTATAAGAACTCTTCTGATATCAGCATTTGATGTTAGTTTTAGAGGGGGGCGTTTACAAATTATAGACAGGCTTCTGAAAACTCCTTGCCAAATTCAGACTCTTCTCCGTTACATTTTCCTGCCATCATTTCTTACCCCTCAGTGACCTTCCCAGCTTTGGCATTAACAATGTGATTGCTTTTCCCTTCCTAAGAAGAGAATTTCAATAGAAGGTGCTGGTAGGCAGCTTCCCCAGCATGGAAAGGGGAGAGGAAAAGGAAGAGGAAGGCCCAGATGGATATTACAGACTCATAGCTTGGCTGAATGGCAAGAAGATATGAGTGTTTATAAGAGCATATGAACATTTGTGTGCTGCAGAGGACACTGAAGGAGGCTCTGTATTACTGTAGGATTTGCAGGGATGTCAGTCTTAGCCTGCAGTTTTCCACAGAAATTAGAGACAAAATACTCTGCAGATGTATTTGTACCCTATGCAGAACTGCAGACAACAGTGGGAACTCAGCCTGAGCAATGACTGCAAGATCAAGCCCTGTATGGCCTAGGTTTAGGCCATAACAGTGTGGCTAACCTGAGAAGCTCTTGATACTGTACTTGCTTCTTGTGTAGTTGTTTCTCAGCAGCGTCACACGTGCACATCCCTAGCTCCCGGAAGCATCTGTAATTTCTTCCAGCACATTAATTATTTCTGGAGGATGTTTTTGGTCTTTGAGTCTTCAGCTCTTCTGATGCTGATAGTCCATGTGTATGTATGAGAGAGATTATAAGAAAGGGGGAATCCCATGGGCAACCCAGGGACTCTTTTGAATTTATGGATGAAGGATGTGGCAGCAAAACACACAGTCTGCCCAGCAAGGAATGGGAGAGAAACCCACCCACACGGGGAGAGCTTAACGGGAGCGCAAGGATCTGAGGCGGCCGTTCCCCAATGAGCCTGAACGCAAAGTGATGCTCAGCAGCACGGCACCGATACACCCGCACCCAACGGGCAACTTCAAGGCACACACTTGGTGTCACTTTGTTCTCAAGAACATTGGGACAGGTGGGTTCACTGGGCAGCAGTGTTGGAGAGTAGTTTGGGGGCTTCGTTTGAGGCTGAGGTGGTGCTTGAGGTCTTAAGCAGCGTCTTAACGAACTTTCGGATGTGGGTGAATCCTATGACAAAAACCACAAGCAAAGCAGAATACAGACAGTGACAGTGACAGGGGTCCTATAGATATTTAAGCCTAGGTAAGGCTCCAGTGGATATGGCCTTGAGAATGGTAATGTAATGGGAGTTAGTGAAGTGAACAGTCCTGCTCAGGGTCACCTCACAAAAAAATCACTGCCTGGAGGAAAACGGCTGCTTGTAGCTAGAAATCTTTTTATATTTATTGAGGAATACTTATTCTTTTTTAAAGGCCTCAATAACTGATGTCTAAGCTGCACTCTCCTGCTGGTCTCCATCAGGACCTGGATAGCTGCTCTTTGTGTCACCTCCTCGTATACAGCATCCCTGTCTGGAGCAGAAGTGCAGTTTTACAAGGCACAGAGCCCTCTTGCCTTAATCCAGGCTTCAATCCACTGCATTGAAACGTAGCGGGTGTTAAGCCACTTCCCTTCACTGGGCTGGAGTGCAGCCTGACACTTGCGGGGCTTACAGCAGGAGCTTGTCATCAACTTATCCCTTGATTTGTTCTTTCTGCCTTTTTTTTTTTTTTTTTTAGTTATTTAAATCTTTTGCTTACTGTTCAGAACAGTATAAAAATTCTCTTTTTCTTTTTTTCCCCTAATCGGGGCATAGCATTAGGCTTGAACTTGGTGTATTTCCAGCCATCATTTATAAGAGCTTCCTGAGTAAATGTGTAGAAAATGGACTGTGCTACCAAGGTAAATCAGCCTGTGTGGGCACTTAGGTGTCACCCAGATGGAACTGGACTGCAGGAGGAATTCTGAATTCCGCACGCAGGGAGGGAAGGGAAGACCTGGGGTCATTCAGACCTGTGGGCACCCCCAGCCATGCTGGGATGTGTCCCTATCTCCTCAAGCTGCTCTTTCTTGGTCATTGCTGAGAGGGGCCTTGGACGAGGAGGGATGGGGAGGACGGAGCTGGCGCGTGCCCGTGAGCAGCAGTGCTGGCCCTGGCGCGCGCTGGTGGCTGCGGGAGATGCCATCTCCAGCCCCTGGAGGTGACTGCTGCCGCTAATTCTGTTGTGAATAGCCCCGAGTTACAGCCCCGAGCCAGCCCAGTCCCAGCAGGTCCGCAGTGTCCCAGGCTGCCACCTCCGTGCCAGGAAAGGCTCCGGAGCAGCGTCGCACGGAGCAGGGCCCCAACCCGATGTCGCGCACCCGAGTCTGAGCACCAGGTCGCGGTTATGGCAGGGGCTAGTGCAAGGCGTCAAATGCAACGAGTTGAGACCAAAACCCAGCCTGGGCTGAGGTTCTTTGTCAGCAATAATGTTGGGAGAGCAGCTAGGGGCAGCAGGTCGTGCAGCTGCTGAAAGGAGGGTCGCCCTGCCGCTGTGCAGCAAGAGGAGCCGCTCGGGCAGCCGCCCTTCGCAACAGGCACCTTCCAGATAAACCCACTGACTTGAGACAGGAGAGTTTGCAGTAAATTAGATCTAGATCTCCACAAGATGTCAGCAAAGCAAAGGGCATGTTCCCAGGAACGCAGCTGCAGAATCCCGAACGGCAGCGGGAGCGCTGGGGCCGCCTGGGCATCGCCCTCCCCAGGCGCCTCCCATCCTTCCTTCCCTCCCAGCTTCTCTTAACCTTTATTAAATATAGAGCTGCCACCCCAGCACTTCATTACCCTCAACACCAGAAAGCTTTTCCTATAGCTAACCTCCTACCAGCAATTTGAGCCCATGGGTTATTAGAAATAATCCATTTCTTTAGTTCCGGCAGGGCTTGGCTGTTTAGATTATATTGTTTTGGTTTAAATCGTTCAGCTTTTCTTCTGATACTGCTTTGAAGTGTTTATCAGTTTTTTATTAAACTGAAACCAGATTGGGATTGATGTTTACGTTAGAATTGCCAGTATAAATGTGATAGCTTCCTTGGTAAATTATTTTACTTGCTAAATAAGTACGAAGGTTAAAGAGATGAAATAGATAAAAATGTCTTTAAGTGTAACAACATAATTACTGAAGTTTGCCTTTCAGTGCTGCAGCTTTCCATTTTATTTTAAGCCTTTGCACAAAAAAAAAAAGTTAGGTAAAACATTTTGGATTTCTTGGTGCATTATAGCCGTGTAATTCACTATGCAGCGTTGCATACCTGCCATTTTCTGGGGTCTGCATTTCTCCATTTCCCCGTAATGCAGTTTGAGTATGAGGAAATACTTTCTAATATCTTCAGAAGTGGAACTCTGTATTCTTTAAGTATTTTGCTTGTCTATCTTATATTTAATTGGTTTCATACTAGTAGTAGAGAACTTCCCACCATGATAATGCAGGAGAGATTCAATCCATAGATGCCTTACAACAGGCAGTGCTCAAACAAAATGCTTATTGCTTTTTCTAATCTTGATCTTCTCTAGCGTGTGCTCAGTTGCTTAAGTATCATTACAGCTTCCAAAGTATTTTGTGATGACTTGTTTTCTTCCCAGATCTGTCTCAAGGTAGCGGCAGTGTACATTGCTTTTCCAATCCAAGCTACCACACTCTGTCATGTGGTGTGACTTCCCGCTGCTTTACCAGTAATCTGGATGGAAACAGCTCCAGTAAGGTAGATATTACCCACCCTGCCGTAGCCCTGTTCTGATCACTTCAAGGAAATGCACCAAATCAATGCCTCTCTCTGCCAGCACGGTTTAGAATCCAGCATAGCAGGATCCTGGCACTGTAGCACTGCTGGGCCCACAAGGGTCTATTTTCCCCTGCATGTGTCTCTGTGATCTGTGCATGGTAAATGGAGGGCCAGCACATGCCCATGGGGGTCCCTAGGCCTCAGGGTCTCAGCAGCTCTCACGTATGGTCATTTCTAGAAAAAATAAATTACCCATTAATAAAACAGAAGTAAAGTAGAGAAGCATTAAGGCAGTAATCTACCCTTGCCGTTTCATTGTGTGTGTCCCTTGGCCCAGCGGAGAGGTGGTCTGAGCGCTGTCCCGTCCCACACTCCGAGAGCTGCGCTGCTCTTCACAGCTCTTCAGCAGCGTTGTGTATATTGAATTGCTCTCGTGGCCAGAAGCACCTTGCTTAGCACACGTTGCTATCGATTTCCTGCGACCATTCATGGACTGTACTGTTATGAAATCCTCTGTTTTAGCTATAGATTTAGGTATGATAAATGGTAGGAGAGCGCTTCCTTAGAGCCATAATAAGCCAAGGTTGGGCAAGGGGAAGGGAATAGATGAGAAGGAAATGTAATTGATTTAATCAAGGATGTCAGCTTTACAGATGATGGTTCTTGCAGGCTGAGTCACCTTAATCCAAATGTGGCTCTGCAACTAAAAAGCCTTGAGAACAAGATTAATGCTAAAAGAAGGTATTAAGCTACTGAAAAGGGTGTGCAAAAATATTTCCACATATGTCCCTTTAAGACATTTCTTGATTGTTAGAAGAAAATCTCATTAAAATGTAATAAAAAGGCTGACGCCAGAGATTTCTCAAAGAAAAGTTTAGGCAGATGTGTAAATATGTTTTCCCAGGCAGACCATCCCCTTGCATCATGCATTCAATGTTGATCCCCAAATTGAAAGTGCAAATGCTCATAATGTCGGATTTTGGATGAACACCTCGAGTGTGGATCTGGAGCACTAATCCTGTAGCAGTAATTGAAATGAATTCAGCAAAGGTCAAAGCAAGCACTTCTGATTCCCCAGCCCACAGTGCCAGCTTGTCACATAGTCACTTCACACGAGCAGCTGCTGAAAAGGACTAAAATCCATGGGCTGCCTTTGGACTAGCCCAGAGGTGTTTGTGTCGCTGGACTAGTGGCCATCAGGCAGAAGGTTAGAAGGTTGTCCTGCTGTTTAAATACAGAAAAACACCGGGTTGGGTATTTTTAGGACACTGACCAAATTATATAGCTTGCCTTTTCCTTTAGATGTCCCAACATCCCAGCTATTCATGGCAAGGCTTTGCAGCACGGAATAGCTGCAGCTGGCCAAAACTCCGCTGCTTCTCCCTGCGCAGGTCTCCAGGTGGCACAGAAGAGCATGGGAAGCCCCTAAGGGCTGCGCTGCCGCCGCTTGTCACCGAGTCAGTTTGGCTGGTGCCGTCCCCGCGTTCGGCAGGGAACCGTGGGCTGGGAGGCTCCCACGGAGCCACCTGCAAACAGGAGCCGCCACGGGCAAAGGGGAAAACATCCCTGGCTGGGCTCCCCGCGCTCCCTGTGGGTGCTGCGCGTGGGCGAGGGGCCGGAGCCGTGGCCACTGCAGCCCGGGGACGCAGCGGGGACAGCGGGGACACACAACCCTGCTCCAGCCACAGGGTCTCTCCTGGGTGCTCCCTCTGCCCCTGCTGCCCTCTGCCCTCTTCCTGGCTCATCTTTGGCCTTTCCTTTTGTGCCTTCTCCGCGTTATTGTCTTCTCCATTTCATTTCCTATCCACTTTCCTATTCTGCTTCTCTCACCCTTGACATGTGTATTATTTTTCAGTTTCCTTCCTGCTTGTCTTCCCTTTGCACATGTCGCTATCAAAGCACACAGTGGCACTTCCCAAGGGAGCCAGAGTGGGCAGGGGACTCAGCAAATGCTCCTGGGCTGGAGACTTCTCCATGGGGAAGGTCCGTCACCACCTTGAAGGGCTGCAGCTGGTGAGGAGGTCTGTCCTCAGCGGGACTCGTGACCTCTTAGCTTTCCCAGGCAGGTATTGCCTTAATCTTGTTATGTCTTGGGCAGCAGCAAATCATGACTCAAGCAAAGCTGTTGAAGAATTGGGGATTTTCTAAAGCTTCTAGATAAAAATGCATGTTTTCCTCCATACCTGTGTCTTCACATCAGAGCTGTCAATGCCTGAATTAGAGACCAGGTTTTCAAAGCTGCTGAGGAGCTATTTCCCTCAGAGAGTTTGGTGGGACTCTTCCTGGAGGTACTCTCAGTGCGTCAAGACCAGGTCTATATTTGGGGTTTTGAATACTGCATGAATTTAGGAATATATCTCACTTATACAAATGGCTGCAAACATGTGAAAAACACTCTGCATAAAACATGGTCTGTCCCGAGCAATCAGCATATTCGCTTGCTCTTTTGCAGAGAGCAAATTCCAGCCTCGCCGCAAGAGCGCAGGTGATGCTGGTTTCTACAGACATCATAAAAATCAATTGCTGTTAGATGTCCTGTCTTGAATCTTTAAAGCTGGCAGATTCACGACTATTAAATGAAGTTCTAAATTCTGCCATCGACTTCGCATAAAATTAGAACGCGCAAAACAGAGGTCACCGGGAATAGTCTGGCTGGCTCTCACCCAAATAATAAAACCGAATTCAATCACCCAAAGCATTATTAAAGCAGATTTGACTAAAATTGGCCCAAGGAAAAAGTGAGGACTGCAAATATAGAACAAGCGCTCAGTGTTCAAGATGACCCTCTGAAATATAGAAACACGGACCTGGGCTCTGGATGCCCTGAAGTCCTAAGTGAGGGAAGGGAATGGCAAAATGCTCGTAAATCTCTAGCCTGCAGGTTCTTCTTTGTCTAACAACCTGGAGATCCTTAAAAAATCCAAGTGTTGACACATTGCAGCTCTGAGGCTCTCAGGTGGACAAATGATGACTTGCTTTTGCTCCTGCTGGTTTCTCATTGACCTTAAAGGAAGTGTGGCCAACTATAAGGCATTTTTAACCAGGCTGCTAAAATTATGAGGTAGCATTTTTAGTGGATAAATTTACTATGAAGTACTTTTTTTCCCCTGGAAAAGCAATTTTGCTTCACAGTAAAAAGTAAAGTATCTTCTATCTTAAAGGAAAATGTTAACAAATTATACTGCGTTAACAAATGATAATAGCACAGAAGAACGGCTATAATCACATTTCTTCATAATTACTGGATTCTGAAAAAGCTTAGAAGTGTCCCCAAATCATTTAATTAAAAAAATCAATTCTAGCCCATAGCTCTTCATGCCAAATTTTAGGTTTGCGAGCTGATTTATAAATCCTGCAAAAACAAGGCTTTTAATAGAAACTCCAAGGCTGCAATAAATGTGATCTAAATGGTGCAGCTGGGTTGGAAATCAGCATTCATATTATTGCAGCAAATTTTAAAATAAAGAGGGAAGAAAAAAAGACAAAAGCCGTGGGTTTAGCTGGTGACAAGGACAGGGCAGTTAGTTCGTGGAGCTGCGCTGATTCGCGCGGCCTGGACCAGGCGCCAAAAGCAGAGGCTGCCAACACGTTACCAAGGCTCTGCTTCTCCCGGCCTCCGTGTTGCTTCCTTGTTCCGCCTGCCCCGTCCGTCCTGCGTGTCCCCTGTTGCTGTCTGTGGTCCTTGTCTCAGGGGAAGGAGCTCCTGGTGTGCCCTGGGGAGGATGCAGACAAGGGCGTGAGCAGCTTTCCCGACGCTCCGGCATGTCCTTGAGGAGAGCAGCTGGTGCAGAGGTGCCTCATGGGCTGGTGACACGTGTGGCCACCGTGGCAATAGAGGGACTGGCAAGGAGGTGGAGCGGTGTCTCCTGCCTCTGTATAAACCAGACCATGTTACGTTTGGTGTAAAAACATCTCAAACCACTCGCTCCATCCCAGAATTGGGGCATTGAGGGCAGGGTTTGGGGCCCACTTCCTCAGATCAGACAGGGGCTCCGGCCACCGACACCTGCTTGTAAAACACGGTGGGGTTCCCTGTGCCGGGCTGGTCGGGCCACCCGGCAAAGGCAGAGTGGCCAGGAGAGGAGCTCGTGGCCAGGCTGTGTCCGTGCTGCCCGCCACGCTGCAGGGGAGGAACATTTTTCTAGCGGTGGCAGCCAGATGGCAACCCTGGACCTGTCTGATGGTGCTGGCAGATCTCGGGGCTTTAAGCCTCCCTGTTTCCAAAGTGTTTTTCCTTGAATTGTGAGAAACATCCTGTGCGTGGGTGCAGCAGTGCCCCCCGTTGCTCCCCACGCATGCCTAGCGGGCCGTCCTGGCACGGGGCTGTGCAACAGGCGGCATGGCACTGCTCCCACGCCGGCGTCGTGCGGGGGCAACCTCTCCCCCGAGGAAATGCTGCGCTCTCCCGCATGCTTGTGCTCCTTGCTCGCAGAAGTGACTTTCCCTTGTGATTTTCCCTAATGCTAGAGAACAACCATCACACTGGACACCACTAAATAGCCGGAACGCTGGGGCCCGGCGGCCGTCATCTCCCATTCCCATCCATGGCGTGTGGGGCTGAAGCTTCGAGGGGGAACTGTCTCTTTCTGTCTGCATTAACCCATTATCATACTTTTTAAACAGCTCAGTAACAAAACCCTTGACAGAGAAACCACAGACTGGAGACCCTACAGCTATCTGAATGAACTAGGTTAGTAATTTTTGCACCATTTAATCATTTTAGTAGACATCAGAGCATTTCCAGATCCAAATCTGCCTTTCATAAAGGCATTAGCAATAATGAAGACTATTGGTATTGTCTTTATTTCACTACCAGAATTGCCAGGAGTGAAAGGTCGGGATTTGGAAATTGTTTCCTTTAGCACAAAGCAGTGATTCGAGGAGCAGAGTCAATCCTCACTCCAGGCTCACTTCTCCGCCTGCTTGGTTCAATTGTTCCCATATTTGATAAGTTTTTTTTTTTAAGGGCAAACATAGAACAGTGAAAATTCACATTTGGATTTTGCTTTTTCCTTTTGTGAGTAGTCCAGTTTAGTGCCACATCTCGTCATCTCAGCAAACCCCTCTGTACCGCCCCAGACAGCCCTGGGCTGCGGGCTCGGCGCTGCTGCCTCCCGGGTGCTCTTGTACAGGGGCCGTTTTTGAGGCCGTTTTGAACCGCTGGCCAGTGCAAACCAGTTGACATCAAATGGCCCCTTCTCCATTTATTCTCCCAAGCTTCAACTATAACAAGACTTTTAGCTGCTCTCTCTCAGAACTTAGGCAGATTTAGTACTTCACCTGCAAGCTGTTTTCCAATCCAAGTACTTGGAATTCTGCTTGTCAGTGGCAGAGAGCTTTTCCCTTTCCCTTACTGGGATTACCAGCATCTTACTGGGAACGCAGTGTGAAGGAAAGCGCAGCATGAAGTGGTGATACGGGATTTAAGGTCAACCATCTCACCTGGCAAAGCCATGAACATGAGGCCTCACCAGACATCCCATCTCGTCACACTCTTTGGGTCGCACACCATGGCTTGCTCCAAGGATGGAGTTTTCCCTGCATCAGGAAAATCACAAAATGGTCGAGCTCTGCTGCGAAGCTCTCCATCACATGCAACCATCAGGGTTTTCTTCTCCACAGTCACCTGCAGAGCAGCCCTCGTGCTTAGCTGTGATGCCTTGGTGAGCTGGGCAGGCTGAGGATTTCCAGCTGCTCCTTGAATCCACTTGATTTTCCATTTACAGCTTCACTCACTGGCTTTATTTGGTTTTCTCTGCAGTGTTGTGAGCTCCCTGCTTGCCACACTTGCCCTAAATTCTTATTTTACCAGCAGAAGCAGAGCTGAATGCTTTTGCAGTACGAGTGATATGCAGCAGTGATAAATACTTTAGTGATCACCAGCAAAAATAGGAACAATTTTTTCCATAGTGTTTGGCAGCCCAGATTTTCATTTGAGACCTTTATCCCCTGTTTCAAAATGCCTGTTTCATGCTAAATGATAAAAATGAGATATTTTTTCTTTCTTTTCAGCACCAAAACTAGTGTTTGTTTACGCTGTCTCATAACATTTTTGTGCTCTTGCTCTGGCTGCAGTGATCCCAAAGGACAGGCTTGTCACACCAGCCAAGTGAGACACAAGCTCAGAAAACGCCTGTAGGCTCCTTAGGAGCCTTAGAGGCTCCTTTTTCAAGTGGGAGATACAAGGAGCAGAGCAAAGGGTGTTAGAGCCTGCAGGAAGACAGGAGAGCATTTAAATAACTCCATATCATCCACCTATTCTAAATTCTTCTGTCTGCTGGTTAGTGGGAATCCTGCTGGAGAGGGACCCGCTAGAGAGGGCACAGAAACCTTTGGCAAGGAGCAGGTTCATCAGGTCTGCTGGATCCCACTGCCTGCGAGGGAACTTGCTGAGCCCGGCTCTGTTGCCACCAAGCAAGAGCCTTAGACTATTTACTGGGTGTGAAAAAGACTGTTGTGCTGTTAAGCCAAGCTCTGGACACAGCAGGCTCTAGGTAAGACAGGGTTTATCTCCTGTGTGGTTTTCCTTAGCAGCAGCCTCCGTGCGGAGGCTGAGCGGGATTTGCAGAATGTCCCGCGTGCCTTCGAGCTGCGCTCGCCCCGCGGGACGGCTGATGCCGAGGCCTTCGACTCGAGGCTGACCTGGCGTCTTCTCAGAGCCAAGAGGTGTGGGAAGACACTGCAGGCAGCTCCTGCCGTCACATCCAGCCGTGTTCAGCGTCACCCGAAACCTGCCCCTTCCCGAAGGGCCGGACTGCAGCCTGCCGGGGCCTTCTCCTCATTAACTGCTTTTGCACTTTACAGACTAATGACTCCATCGCTCAGCAATGAACACATGAAAGTGTGTTATCAAAGAACAGAATTATAACAGAGACAAAACTGCAGGCAGAATTAAATGGCACTGACTGGAAAGGGCTTTGGGGATCACGCAGCCTTCCCAAGGCAGGATCACCTCTGCCGTGTCCTGCTTTCCTTGGGAATCTTTCTGTGATGGAGCTTCTCGGTTTCCTGCAGCTGCTGCAGCCCAAGGAAGGCGGCAGCCCGGGCAGCAGGCACTGCTGCTGAGCCACGTGTGAGGTTCCCTGGGGCTGGCACTGGCTCCCTGTGGATTCTGCCCTCCTGGAGCAGGATCCTGCCCCGCTGGAGCCGGGGCTGCTGCTGGAGGCCCGTGCGGCCGCAGCTGCTGTTGCCCATGGAGCTGGCAGCAGTGCTGGTGGGGCTCCGCTGTTTAAAAATGATTGGAATGTAGTTTTTCCAACACTGAGCCACAAAAATAAGTGCAGGATGATATTTTTGGGCCCTCCCAGCATCCCAAGGGCTCGGGCTTTGCTGGCCTTGGTTCAGTTGCAGGACTTGGCGGTCGCCCTGGGGACATCTCTGCGGATGTCACGAGGCTGCTCGGGGCAGATGCGCCGTCCCGCACACCGAGCGGCGACACAGCGAGTGTCCCAGCGGAACCTCTCCTCTCACAAGTCATGAAATCTTCATGGGCCCCAGCGTAGACAGCAGGCCCCAGGAGTTAGGAGGACGCTGGCCTGCAGGATGGCTCCTGCTGTCTCTGTTTATCTCTGATTTCAATGTGAGGTGTCTGCATTCCATCTCACTGGAGTGGATAGGGGATGGTCCCAGGCAAGTAACTCATCCAGCTCTCGTGTGGGTGGCAGCTCTTCACATGCATCCCCATGCAGGGAGCACAAACCCTGTGGCCATCAACCATGGGATGGATCAACTCTGATCCCTGTGCTCAAGAGTGCTCCCTAGCAAAAGGAAGGGGACCAAAAGCACCCAGCTAATGCTGGCATTGGTGGAACGAGCACCTTTCCACATACACCCATGGACCTCCAGCCCTTGTCCTGTGCTTGGCGAAGGAGGCTCTGAGTCCCGGAGCGCGGGCTCTTCTCTCTGACGTGTCGGTCACACAGCAGTTGTTGTATCTGGTGATGTCCCGTAGCCAGCAAAAAACCAAAGTTGCCCTGAAATGAACTGCAGTGTCATGGCCAGTGACGGTGGCAGTTCCTTCTTTAGAGACCAGAGGACATGCAAGGACAAAGAGCCAGGGGACTTCCAGGACACACTGTTTGCAGACCTCTTTTAACAACATAACCAAGTTACTCCGTGGTGGATACTCTGAGCCACTAAAACGTTTCAATTTCAGTAACCAAATTTGTGTTGATTTTGCTAGTCAATAGGAAATATCAGGCTGTGCTGTTAAAAAGATTTAAAGAGTTGCATTAGATTTTCCTCTGACCTGACTGATGTCTAGGACAATGTTCAATAGTGAAAATGGAAAAGGTTTCCATCCCCTTCCATGTGTAAAGGGTGGCGGGTTCTTCTGCACCCGCCCAAGGCAGAGTCTTTGCTCTCAGCCCTGCACTCCTAGTTGCTGCATCCTCAGCCTGCTGCCCACGCTCAGGGACACGTCACACGGCAGCTATTGAACTGGGCACATTTTAAAGCGAAAAAGTTGTCTATACTAACGTCAGACTGTGGTGCACAGCACCTTGGAACTCGGGGCCGTCAGTTAACTGCCGTGCTGCCCTCCAAGGAGCCAGAGCCTAAAATCAGCCACAGGGCAATGCAATTCAACCTGCAGTCTAAACCTCAAATCCATCTGTTTGGGGCTGCTTTGCTGGATCTAACTCCAGTTACGAACAGGCCAAGGACGTTTTCCTGCCCCCTGGGTAGCAGTTCCCGGTGATGAGCAGGGTCTGCATCAGGAAAGTTCTCCCTTCCAGGGAGCCTCTGAAGCACACGCGGCATTTGGGGCTCCAGATGGGGCTCCTGGGCGTTTCGGGTATGTCCAGGAGCCCGGCAAAGCCGAGCGCCTGCCCACACCTCCGGCTGTGCTTAAGAGCCTCCCTGGAGGAGGACCTGGCTGTACAATGTAGAGGAAAGAATATATGCTGCTTGGTAGTCAAAGCAACCCAATTTACATAAATATTTATGTGTTTTCCATTATATATCATTCTCATGCAGGTGCTTGTGGGATGGATAGACGTCAGAACACATACATAATGGAAAAAAGCTTCAAAGGTATGGTATCCCTGCAGCCGCCCTGGCAAAGAGTGCGAGGAGGGTGGCCTAGCGAGGTGAGCTAGGAGCCCGGGACCGTGGCCCTGCGCACACAGGCAGGGACAGAGCAAGCTGGAGCCGCGCGGCCGGGCAGCACGGAGGCAAATCCCGCCTCGGCGTGTGGCTGCAGGGACACGGAGCCCGCGGGCCAGGCAGGCTCTGTTAGACCAGCCGCCCCTGCCCCATGGCCATCGGCTCCATAAAGCCCCTTGGGAGCCTAAACAAGGCTGCTAGGAAAAGAAGGTGGCCCTCGCTGCTTGGAAAGAGAGGGATAGCGGCGCTTGAGGAGCATCCTCGGGGTGTCAACGTGTCGCGTTGGCAGCCAGGAGGTCCCTGTGCACCGATCTCAGGGCACGTCCCTAAGGGGGTCGCAGATGACTCACATGAGCCCAGCTCTTTGAGATTTCTCTTGCAGCAGTTTGCACAGATGGAAATAGGGCAAAGCAAACCCCAGCCGGCCTCTTTCAGGGATGCATTTGCCTTGGAACTGGCTGGGCAGAAGGAAAACCTGTCTTCTCCCTGGTAGCTCATCAAGAGCCCCTGGTTGGCTGTGGCCAATGTCTTACAGAGCTGGGCTTGGCCCCAGCTTGCTGTGGACACCAGCAAATCCAAACTGCTCTGAAGAGCAGTGATCCCTCTAGAGCCAGCCCTGCAGAACGCTCTGCTTTTGTTGTCACTGCTTACAAAATAGAGCAAGAAGAGTTTTAGTGAAAACATCTCCTTACAACCCAGAAAGGAAGAAAACTTAGCAATAATCTCAGTAAAGATAAATTTATGGAATAGGTAAATGTAAAGACTTGCCTCAATCCACTGGTTTCAGCTACTAGAAAGATTCACTATTTCAGCAAAAAAGCTGCTCTTAGAAGAAAACCAGTTCAATTAATGTGAAAATCAGTTTAAGTTGCTCTGTTTATAAAGGACTTGCAGTAGGATTTCCCTTCCACGGCCACAGTCCCTCAGGGAGCACATCCCAAAGGGAAAGAGGAAAAGCCTCGTGGTACAGGGTGCTGGGAAAAGCATTTGCTGCTGCTCTAGATGTTGGCATTGAGGATATGAGCCAGGTTCTTTACATGCTTATTGCCTACTCAGAAAAAAAAAAAAAAAAAAAAAAACCACAAAAAACAGGCCTAGAAGGTTTTTGGTGGCATCTTTAGTCACCAGGGAGGGAAGGACAAGACACTGACCTGGTAAGAAGGTACTGGGACTGCAGGGACCTATGGATTTGCCTGGGGGGCTTTGAGGGAAACATAGGGGGGAAAATCCCCTCTGGGTCCTGCCCTGCAGCCAGAGGGCCCTGCGGTCCCTGTCCCCAGCCGGGCGCCCGAGTCGAGGGGGCCCCCTCGGTCACATCGGCCTGGGGCCAGGCCTGGCCGGGAGGCGGCTCCACGCTGCCCGGGCAGGTTTCTTGCCTGCCCAGTCCCTGCTGCAGCTGCAGTGGCTACGGGTGGCACTGGTGCGACATCCCCAAGGCCCTAGGAGCGAGCACAGAGGTGGGTCTTTATTTCAGCGACGCCATCTCCAGGCTTTCCTCTGCCACTCAACCCGTCGGCGTTTATTTGCAAGCAGGGCTGATGCACGGGCGACAGGACCAGCTCCGGCACCAGCGTTGCAAGGGACAGAATGTGTAACCGCTGTGCGATGGCCACTGCCAGCCCAGCGGGCAGAAGCTCTGGAGCGCCTGTGGCGGCGGGGGCTGAGCCCGGCACGGGGGCCGTGGCCGCGTCCCCGGTGACACCGCCACGGGACAGGGCCATGGAAGGCGCCCTGCACGGAGCAGCGCCCGCAGCCGGGGCGAGGGGCGCGCCAGCAGCTTTAGCCTGACTTCAGCCTATGTCCTTTAGAGCCCTGCAGAGCAGCAGGCACCGGCCTGTCGCTCTGATGCCAGGGGATGTGCTGGGTCAAAGGGAGAACAAAGCGGGGCAGGGATGAGCGTATCCAGCCTCCCTAAGAGCAAATATAAACCCTGCCGGAAGGGTAGGGCAGCGGCACAAGGCAGCACAGGAGAGGGGCACTCAGATGAGAGCATGAGCCTCCTGGCTCCACAGTGCCTGGTTAGTGCCCACCGAGAGCCGGGCAGCATCGCCCACACGCCTGTGAACACATTTGTTCTGGCTTAAACTAATTCACACCCCAAGACTTGACAATTGGTGCCAGGCTTTTTAATTAACCCCAAATTGCCTTCATGATAAAGCAGCTCAGCTGCTCCCTGGCCTGTTGTGCAGCATTGGCTGAGCTTGGGCACCTCTCCTGCCCTGTGGTGGCTGCTCCATGGTATTGGGTGCACTCCACGGATCCCACCCCGTGCGGAGCGAGGGGCTCATCTCCAGCCAGGCACAAACCTGCCGTGTCCAGCAGTGGAAGTGGCTCCCAGGGCTCCCACAGCTCTGGCGGGGGTTTTCTTGATTTCCTTCCTCCCGCACAACCCTCCCGGCTGCGAGGACGGGAAGCAGGACCAACAGCACAGGTACCTTCAGCCTCAGGGGACCACTGAGATTTGCCTCTGTTGCCTCTTTGCCTTTACACACCCATCCCGGGCTGCCGCACTGCGTCCCAGCCAAGCAGACGCTGCAGGGAGTGTTGGGTGTCACGGGGTGGCCGCGCCGCTCGCTCCGTCGCTCCCCGCGGGGACGGGTTTTCACCGTCTGCCCGTCCCCGGCCTCAGGCTGCGGAGCTGCAGGGCCCGACCCCGCAGCCGAGGGCCAGGGAGCCTTTCTGTCACTTCAGTTCTTGTCTCTCCTGTGCTGGCACAAAAGGGAACTGTTCAGTTTGAAGCAGGGCCTTGTTAAGCCTCACCCAGGCTGAAGGTACACCAGGAGGTTCATAATTCAGTTACTGACTGATGGCTGGGCCGGTGCCAGGGGCTCTCCCCACACGGGTCTCCGTTGCAGCACTGGGTGCCCTCGTGCACCTCTGTGTCGCCTGCACCTGGGCACACAGGTGTGTGCGAGAGGGGCACAGAACAGTGGCTGCAGCTGCAACCTGGCCTGGGGCTCCGTGTGCACCCCCAGCTGCAGCACCACTGGCACACTCGGTGCCCGTGCACACCTATATGCACACACATATGCATGCACACATGTATACACCCGTACACAAGCCCCAAAGCAGCCCTGAGAAGCGCCCCGCGGGAGGGCAGGCCGGGGAGCTGCCCGCGCACACGAGGCTCTCGGAGGAGAAGCGATATCTTGTTGTCTGTCTCTTAACCTGAATTTCTCTTTTTGTCTCCCATCCTAGACAGCGGGAGCAACTGGGATTGCAGCTATTTTGCAAGCCCCGCTCTCTCACCAGGAGTATTTCATATATACCAGGATCTGCCTTTGCACTGTAACCCAGCACAAGAAAATGCCTCATCTTTCATTGCATCGCTCTAATTCTAAATTAATGGCACTGCCAGCAGGATGCACACAGCAGCAATGGCACGTTCTTAATGGCAATGTTAAGACGTTTATTCCTTTGGTTTTTTATTTTTGGTTTTTGTTTTGCTTTTCATTTCTTTTCGAGCCAGCCTGGCAGGTTCCTTGCAGCCAGGGTCCCCGCGCGGCGCCGGCCAGGGCAGGGGAGCAGCGAAGGCTGCGAGAGCGGAGGGGCCAAGACGCAGCAGGGAGGGCGCCCGGGCGCTCCGCGCGGCCGCCCCGGAGGCAGGAGGGACCCGCGGAGGTGCCGGAGAGCCCCGGCCGAGGCTGCCGGCGCCGGAGCCCTCGGTGCCGAGCGCGGCTGCGAGGGCTGGGCCAGGCCGGAGCGCGGCGCTGCCCTGTGCCGGGCGCTGCGCTGGTGCCGGACGCTTCCCGGAGCTGCCCCGCGGCCCCTGCCCTGCGCTCACCGCCCCGCTCTGCTCCTGTCTTGCAGATTACATGAAGGAGTCTGTGTGCAGCTCCAGCACTTGTTCCCTCAACAGCAGCGAAAACCCCTACGCCACCATCAAAGACCCCCCCATTCTCACGTGCAAACACTCGGAGAGCAGCTACGTGGAGATGAAGTCCCCCGGCCACAGGGAGTCCCCGTACTCAGAAATGCCGACGTCAGCCACGGCCACGAAAAACATCTACGAAGTCGGTAAGTGCTGGGCGCCCTGCCCGCGTGCAGCCTGGAGCTGCTCCGAGGCTGCCACAGGCCTGCGGAGCAGCAGAAGCGCCGGGCGTTTGCCGGGATCCTGGGCTGGGCCCTGGAACGGCCTCGGCGGGGCGCGTGCGGCCGGCGGGAGCGTCCGGAGGCCGCGGCCCGGGGGCTGCCGCCTGCTCTGACCGCCCGCCCCTGCTCCCGCAGAGCCCACGGTCGCCGTGCTCCAGGATGCCGCCCGTGGCCGGAGCACCGCTTACCTCCACAGCCCGTACGACCTGCCTCGCAACAGCCACATTCCCAGCCACTACGACCTGCTCCCCGTCCGGCACAGCCCCACGCACGGGCCCTCTTGGGACGCGCAGTCCTAAAGGGAGGAACTTTGGGGCACGGCGCGCCGCGGATCCCGCGGAAGGGAAGGCGCCCTCCCTTTCGGCGCTGCTGGACGTCGGCGCTGCCGCCTGCGAGGACCCGCTGCGGCAGGACGTGGGCCTGGGCCAACAGCTGCAGGGCCTTATTTAAAAGGCCCTTTTTAAATGGGCCACAGGAACAAGGGGAACCTCCCGATGCGGGGCTGGGACACGTCACCCGAGCAAGGTGCAAACCCTCCGTGCCATGTTTGCACCCTGGCTTTGCTCTAAACCAGAACACAAACTTTCGCCGTAGAAGCACGTGCAGTAAAGCTGGACATCCCCGCCGGCTGCCTCGGGGAACCTGTCGCTGTTATGGCCAAGGGGACTAGGATTATGCTGGAATCCATCTTACATCTTTGTCAGGGAAATGGGCGTTTTCCTGAACGAGAGCAGGGAATTCTACGGTTGCATCCGGCTGCTCCGTGCAGGAAGCTCCCGCGTTGGCCATTGCCATGTGCCCTGGCACAGCCCATGCTCCGTTGTCTGCTCTGTCACCTTCACATTCGCATTAAGTACCAGGGTATTTGAGCAGAGGAATTTTACATACACCCATTCTGCGCCGCTTTACAACCTGACATCATCACAAACACCTTTAAAGTTTGACAATGATTGAGTTTAAGCAATGAGACTTCTGCCTGGCTTACCCCATTTTTTTTTAAACACTCTTATAGACTGCTTGGCTTGTATGGATATTATTTAATTTTCCTTTCACAGCCTCTTCTTTACCAGATAAAGGTGCCAGGTGGTGCAAAGCGGCCCAGTTTCATCGCGGCTCAGCCCACAGCACCGCCCAGCTGCCACGCACCCCTCAGGAGCCTCTGCATTACCATGTAGTGCAACTTTATCCACTGGTGACTCTACCTGAGATGGCACTAAACTAAGCTGCAACTGGATTTGCTTTTTCAGCAGCTGTTTGTGAAATATTTATCAAGAGGTTGGCAAGGGTAAAGCTTTGGACTAAGCCACCGTGACTATTTTTTGTAACCTTTATTGACCTAGAAAGTAGAATACTTGCTGTAAAGCAATTCCTTGTAGATTTTGAGCATGAAGTAGTCTTGCCTCTAAATATGTAGTTTTATTAGGCAAACGTGGGAGTAGCAAGGTGATTGCTTCTTAAATATATATAAAGCAAAATTCTGTTGCACATTGGCCAGTCGGATGGAGCTCTAAGAGAAAGCAGCCCAAAGGATCCATTTGTGCAAGGCAGGCTGCGGAGCAGGGCGCCACATCCCGGCTCCGCTGCCCTCGGTGCTCGGTCGGGCCCGCTCACAAGCGCCCAGCGAGGCGGCCGAGCCAGCCCCAGAGTTCCCACGTTGCAGATTTCCACGTTGCAGCAGAGCACCTAACTACTTACCCGAATGCTGCATGCACGCACGCATGCATGGGGGCACCGGCCCTGCAGCAACAGCGCGTTTGTTTGCCAGGAAAGCCTTATTTGAGCTCTAACTTAGACTGCTGTTCTGCAGGGCCAGCAGGGATTGATTTCACATGCGCATATAGGAAGACTTACCTCAAAAATACCAAGAGAAAGGTTTGACAAACTTGATTCATGACAAAATATTAACGTTACAGACCTACCTTGATGTCTAGCACAAGCAGCCTCCGCTGCCAGCCTGAGCGATGTCTGTGTGCGCTGCTGTATGTGACGCTCTGGAGAGCAGAGATGTGCTCAGCTTTTTCTCAAAAAGCCAGATTTTCAAACCAAATGAAGTGATGTGCATAGAGTTTAGCAGGAAAAAGAAATAAATTAAAAAAAAAAAGCAGCAAAGCAAGTACATTCTTGTATATTAGCATTAGTTTAGAAAATAGGCACTGAAATGGCAATACTTTTTTAAAGCGAGACAGATTTGTAATATATTTGTTCACTGTGCAAAGGTATGCTACCTTGTACCAAATAAATGGGATTTCTCTCAGCGTGTGTTTCTCAGACCTGCTCATTTTGCAAAGAGGCTGCCCAGCTCTGCACAAAAACAATCTGGAAGCATCAACTTAGGAGCCAGAGGCTGGATTCACCACTACAGGATTTCTCAAAAAACCCCAAACGATGCAATTTGGAGTTAACTGCGCCTCTTGCAGCAGGTTTGGCTACTCACAAGGAATCTGGTCAGTGAGCTGCAAGCTCACGTTTGCAGCAGAAACACTTCCAGAATTAATAACTCCAAGGCAATGCAGTGGACTGTTACATTTTGAAGCTTTTTCAATATCTGTGCTTCATATTTCTAAGAAAATCCTGTTAAACTAAGCTCAGCGTGTAATCCTCTTACTTGACAAGCCACACTCAATAAGCTTTTTAAGTCTGGAAATTCATCAGGTTTCAACTGATAAAATAAGCAGTTCTCGCTTAATGTCTTTGAATGCGAATAAGGGCACGTCCTGCCTCCCCAGGGGTCCCAGCCTCAGGACCCCTAAAACACACGCACAGAAACCGCTGCTGCCTGCCGAGCAGGTACCATTTGGACTCCCAGATATGTCAATGAGAGCGAAGGCCTTTGCTGAGTGAAAGCAATTCTGCAGTGTGAAGTTGAAGGAAACTCACGAGGGCTCCAAAGCAGCATCGCTGATAATCGGCTGCCTCCTACCAGCAGAGGACGGACACTTCAGTGCACGAGTGATGCCGGCCGCAGCCTGGCCCGATTCCCAGGCAGCCGAACGTTAGTGACAACGTCCCGCGTTGGGGCT
>JAVCKT010007159.1:0-18912 GCA_032273925.1 Rhynchotus rufescens
GTGTATCTTTTTTCTCTTCCTTCTGATCACTACGTCATAGGTCCAGTTGTGTGGTGCAGAGCTCAGCAACAAATATTTTGCTCAGAATTGTTTAAGCATATAAAGAAGAATGTATGCAGATGCTCAACTCTCCTGTGAGATTTGATTTAAGGTCTTGATTAGTTTATCCTGGAGCTGCTTAGAGAGTGGTCAGAACTGGCAAATTAGAGGACAGATATCAGAGAGATGTTGGGGATCAAACCCAAAGACTGTCAAGCCCTGATGAAAATTCAGAAATGTGTGAGAATCTCTACTGATGTCGAAGGGACCACAGGATAACTGCTGGTCACTCACAGTTTGTATGTGTCTGCGAGATGTGGATTGCCCTAACTTTCACCGGCAAAACGAGGAGGGAAAGTGAGGAGTGCCTGGGAGGTTTTGCAGCACTGTCTGTGGGTGGGATGTGTGGTGGTGCTACCTAATCTTATTCTTCACCTGCAAACGTATTCAGGGAAGAGCTGTAAGAGCTTTTTTACTCCAGCAGAGGAATGAAAGGCTGAATTTACTGAAGTCCTTGGCAGTAATCTTGTCCAATTGTTCTGATCACTGCGTTGTTCCCTGGGCTGAAATGATTCTTGTTCAGCTTTTTAGACCCAAATTGTCTCTCTTTCCTCTGCCTCTGTGAACAGCTGACAAGAGCAAGAACAGGTAATGTGAGCAAAAAGAGTTTTGTGGAATTAGAAAATCACTTGTATATATTTCTGCTGGAGAAGCACAAGACATGAGACTACATTTCTGTAGTTTGCTTTCCAAAAACTTCTGTTCACCTTTGCTGGCCCTTCTCTTCCAGTTCGTTTAACATTCACCTCTTTTCCATTCCTTCTCCTAGCCTATGGAGAAGGAGCCTCTCCCAGGTGAGTTCTGACTTGAAGAACACCTCCCACATTGATTCCCAAGATGAAAGTGTCTTCTCTCTTTGCCTGGACCATTTTCTTCCTCAGCTGATAGCTCTCTGTTTTAACTCTGCAATTACATCTATCCCCTTAAAGACATATCCCATTTCAGCAAATTGCTAGCTTGGGTCACGTTCGAAAGATCTGACGCTTCATCAACTTTTGCAAAGACTGTGATTCCAAACTGGCTGGATTTTAATAACCTGGAAAATGTCTTCTCAACACTGCACTAGGGGTGTTGCAAGCAAGCTGTAATTAGTTAATGATTCTAATGTTTTGAGATTGTTTGGGTGAATAATTTTCTTATTGAATACTGCAACTTCATGTTAACCAGAATTATTCCTATTTGACTGAGGACTGTTTTCAGAAAAAATAAAAACATTAATTTTATTGTACATGGAAGGCATCATGTTTTCAATTTGATGGGAACAACCCGAGCTATGCTTAACTTAAAAACAAATAGAAGCAAAACCAATAACATGAAATGAATTAATTGGCTTCAGGATTTGTACTCGGCCAGAAACAACTCGCCAAAGAAGCTTTGGAATCACCCAAAGCAATATTCTGCTTTGATTTTTCAGTATGGTCTGCAAGGTCCAGAAAGCAATTGCTCACAAAACTGTGGGAATTGAATCTTCAGAGAATGTTTCTGAAAGATGGACTAGATGATCTCTAAAGGTCCCTTCCAACCTTAAGGATTCTATGATTCTGTGACTCCCCTTTTTCACCTTAGCTTTTATGTTGTGCCAGTTCCTCGATTCCTACCAGGAATTGTGTTGGCTTAAACCTTGTCTCATGGCAATCCTGCACATGTGCAGCCCTGTGGATCCTTAACAAATACAGAGATCAGCAGTGTGGCTTGTATCACAGTTCTCTAGCCTCAGCTAGGAATTAAAAGTTCTCTATATCCAATGGAGTGAGGAAGAGACATTTCCAATGGAGGGTTATTTCACTTCAGGGTAGGTAGGTGGAAGAGCTTGGACCCGTGATGGAGCAACTTGGACCTAGCAAACTATGGTCCAGAAAATGGCAGCAATTTAGAATCACACCATTGCAGATTCAAAGCTGCCATTTTATTTTATTTAATTTTATTTTATTTGGACCTTCCTCTCAGTCCTGTCCTTTACATGGTTGGACTCTGCTGTGCATCATGGGGTCTTTGTGCAGTGATGAAGAGCTGAGGTGTACAGCAGGCTAATTATACTTTTGGTTGTAGTCCAATGAGGACTTAAATTTGCAACTTATCAGAGAGTTTATTGGATTGCCAACTCAAGCATTTATTAGGCTAAAGAGTGCTTTCCTTTAATTTTGCTGAAACTTCAGGTTCCCCCATAATACAATGGTTAAAGGAAATAAAACTTGCACACGTGAGATATCATAAGCTTGGGGTGTTCAGTAAGGCAGAACTAATCCAGTTTTAAACTCTCAGGCTTTGTGCTATTGTGTGGGGTTTGCTGGGGAAATGAGCCCCCACACCAGCCAGGAGGCAAGCGAAGGATGGAGGCCATTGGGGTGCAGTGTGGTGCTGAGGGACCCGGGCAGCCCAGATTTAGTCCTGATGGGGTTCAAATACTAATGGAAAGGAGTAAACAGTGATTGGTTTTACACATAGGAAATCTGAGTAGGTGTCCTGGTTTCACACTGAGCTCTGGATATTAAATTCTAAACCCACCTGTGTATTTGTGGCTTTCTGTGGTTTAAAAAGAAAATTTTAATCTTAGTATTAGAGAGGACTGCAAAAATTGGAGTTTCCCTTGAGGAAATCTGATATTTAGACACTTGTTTTCAATGCAAATGGGGATAAAAATTAAAAGATCAAAACTTTGGAAAACAGAAGCTTCTGAAAGATACTGATCTGTAAATGTCAAGTAGCGTTCTTCCCGCATGTTTTATTGTAATTAGATGTTTTGGCTTTGTTTTTAACTGCAGGAATTTGTTTGAGGGTGCTGACACTTTGAGATTTGGTTGCAGTGATCACTGTACCTGTCTTGGTATGAGAACATGTCCTAACACTCAGGATGTTAAATCCATACTCCAGTTTTTCAAAGTTTCTTCCCCAGCATCTCATGGAACTGCAATCTAGTGAGAGCAAATATCTTATAATGAAGAGAGATAAGGCAATTGGGCACACTTTGATGCCTATGACAGATATGGATTTTAAGGTTTACGTGATGCAAAACAAAAAAAAATCAATTTTATTTTTAGAAAATTTCTTCAAAATCGTTATGCTACAGAAAAATAAAATTCAGATGAAACACAGATTTTTAAGATAAAGGTGTTCAACAAGCTTTATAATCAAGGCTTTTTCTCCCTTTACTTGCCAGTTACCCAGTTTGTAATGCAGTCTTGCAAATTTATCTGTTTTGCTTTCGTGATAGAAATCAACAGATGTAGCTACTGTGCCGCAAAGAAAAAAATTCTCCGCTTGGGATGCAAATGCAGGGGCATTTTGAGCATTTTGAAATAGCAGGGGCTACGTTTTTGGCTTGAGTCCACCTGCGACTCTCCTCCCTCTCTTGCAATCTGTCAGGTCTGCGGTGGGTGAACGTCAGCATCGGTTGCTTAGCCTTTGGGTTGCTGTAAGCATGGCGAGGGCTGTGAGGATGGACCTCAGTTTTCCTCACCTAGCTGGTGAGCTCCGTCAGCCACATTTTAGAGGGGATGAGAATATTGCTATTGAGGTGCAGGTAACTGAGGAGAGAAGGATGGTCCACAGAGCTTGTCTTCCTTAAATACCAAAGCAACCCTACATGATGAGCTTCAATGAGATGTGTAGTTAGGTAGCCAGCACTTAAATGATAAAATTCGGTTGGGTCTGAGGTTGCTTTCTGAGGAGGGAAGGAAACATTGCATCCCTGAGGCTCTTAGTGAAAGGGAAGCTGGTCAAAACAGCCCTGACTCACATGGCTTTTGTGATGAGGTGTCAAAGTCTGTACTCTGTGACCAGTAATTCTTCATTCCTGCTACGTGAGGCTCTGCACTTGCTGTCACACTTGAGAAAATGCTGCTCCGAGCTAAATCTCCTGTGTGCAAGTGATCTGCTCTTATCGATCCGGAAAGGCTGAGCTTCAAATAGCTGCTGTTTAACATCCCAGAGCATTAATACTAGATTTGAAAGATATCGCTGAGTCCTTGTCCCAAACATGGGAGAAATAGGCATCAAACAGCTCTGCCCTTTCCAAGTTATGTGCAGCATCGCTGGGCTGCAACGCCGAGCTAACCCTGAGGCAGGCACCCTCAACCCTGTTCCTGCGCTCTCAGGAAACATGGAAACATGGAGTGAGAACCAAATCCAGGAGCACCCACAAGAGCCAACACTGCGTGACCCAGAAAGTGCTGCTCTGCATCCCCTGCAGAATTCAGAGGCTTTGCACCAAAACCCCTAGAAACTGCTTTCAGCAAAAAAGGAGACATCAGAAGCTGCTGGTGCAGGACCTGCTTGGCTACTTTACTTCTTTTCTTCTGCCTTCCAGTTAAGCCAGGTTATGTTTTTTAGTCAGTAAACTTACTGACGGTAGGAGTGTGGCATTTAGGTTATATAGTCAAATATTCTTAGCAGTTGCAATCAACATATTCCCCTGCACCCCAATTCAGATTCTCTCTTGTAGCTGATTTGACACATAATTTCCCACTTCAGAGCAATTTATAACACTGGTCCTTTCAGAGCAATAGTTAGATGCCTTCTTGGCTTGGGATTTATATTTTCTATGATCAAATTGGAGATATTGCATTGTATCAGTGGCTAATTTCCAGGTGCTTGAGGGGTTTTTCTTTGTGTCCCAATACAATTTTGTACTCACATCTCTTAGACGCAATCCTGTCTGAATTTTCCTTTCTCAATAACATCATCTTCTGCTCACCAGATAGTAATTACTCCAGTAGTCACCATATCTAACACAAACAGTTTATTTCTAAATGTCGTGGGTGACTGTAATGATCAAATGAGAGCAAATCTCGCTGCAGAAGGACTTAGCAATTAAAAAAGCATGACAACAAACACCTCCCAGCCAAGCAGAACTGCAAACAACTCATTATAATTATTCCAGCCTGTTTGCACCTATTTCCGCTCGCGCACCCTGTCAGAGCCTGCCTGCTGCCAGGCAGTTCTTTTCCATTAGGGTGAATCAGTCTTTTGCTGACTTCCTATAATACAGCGGAGATAAGAGCTCTTCAGTGGTAATTTGCTTCAGTTGTTAATAAGGAGAGATTTTAGAAAGCACAGACTAGTGTATGCAGAAAACTGAATGTTTCTATATACATAAGTAAGTGATTCAGGGTGATGCTTCTTTCTTCCATTTTCTTCCTTGCACTTGAGAGGCCAAAGCAAGTGAAAGGTTTGGATGCTAAGGCAGAGCAGCCCACAGGATGCATGGGCTTTTTTTTTTTTTATTTTTTCCTGGTGGTACGTGTAGACTATTTGTAGACTATTTCAGTGTGTGTAGATGTTATTTCCAACCAGAGCAAGGACAGTCCAGAGGGACCAAGCTGCTCTAGGTGGGAACTCAGGCTTGAGAGTAAGGCTGACTTGGAGAAAGGAGATACTCCAAGGTCAAAGATGGTGATTAAAGTGATTGAAATTAGCAAATTTAGCTGTGCAGTTAAAGCTGTATGATCTTCAAAAGCAGGCAATGCTTCCACAGATGACACCTCTCCTCTTATGTGGGATCCTATGAGAGATTTTAGATGTCAAAGAGCTCAGAGAAACTGAAAGGAGTGCATTGAGGGCAACCTCCTGGGTCCACTGCTCCGCTTGCAAAATGTGCAAAATCACTAGTGTTCCATCAAGGCAGCAGAATGGGAAGGAGAGCCCAGCACTTGGGAGTCTGGTGGGGCATGTCTGTTGTGTGGTCTGGAGAGCCCAAAAAGCAGCCTGACATTAGTCTTTACTGCGTATAAAGACATGGACATGGAAATGGTTAGGGAACATGAAAATGGTTAGGGACATAGACATGAAAATGGTTAGGGAAGAGCTTCTTAGAACAGGAGTTTTTAGGTCATGGCAGTCAGGACTGGTGGTATTGGCCGAGCAGAAATCAGTTGTTCTTGGAGCAGGTTACGTGCCCACTGCAGTGAGGACAACCGGGAAGAGTGGTTTAGGCTGAGTACCCTCACGGCTGCCCTGAACCAACCCAAGGAGAAGGACAGTTTGGTTTTGCACTGAACTGTGCAGAGGCTAATGTGCATCCATTTATTTGGAGACTGACAGAGAAATTCATTCTGTTTAGGAGGCCAGATAGGATCTATGCACCAATTACGTCCCACTCAAACCTTTGTGCACAGGAATGAATTTCACCTTGCTTGAACTATGAACATGTGTGAATATTTATCTCCTTTCCCTTACCACTTCATTTATATACCTTCAAATAGCTAGATTTTTCTTTTTCAACAGTAACTTTCCTTGATGTACATCTGTTTCTTGTTTCATACCTACTAGTAACTTTAAATGAATGGCAGAGATATGTTTTGTCTGCAACCTAATACAGAAGCAACTGAATCATTTACTTTTATAAAGTGAAATCCATTTCCTCTCATGTCTTCTGCATCTGAGGTAGTGCTCACAAAATGTTTTGAAGTTGAAAAGCATCACAGTATATAAATATTAAGTTTTTTATATCTTCATCATCTGTGCTTTTAAAATTAATATGAAAAAAATGCTGAAAACCCAAAAGCCCAGTAAAATGCATATCCTTCCTCTAATCTTAATGCTTTATTTTCATCTACGAATCCTCTTAATCTTTGAAATTAATTACCATGATTAAAAGTGGGAGATCTGTTTTCCCAGAACAATCAAATTGTTCTGTTGCAAATTTTCATGCTCATTTCACATCGTTAGTTTAATTTCTTCTGATATTAAAACATACAAACACACTCACATCCCTGGATACAGCATCTCCCTCCCTAGAGTAAAGAGGGAGCCTTATTTTGCTGCTTGCTGGCTGTAGCCCAAAGTGACTGCGCAGAGCGGTAGCCTCAGAGCAAGAAGAGGGGATTTTCTTGCCTATTTTGCATTCCCTGGCAATACTGGCAGAGGGAAGGCCATGAGCTGGGCTCATGAGGGTTGCATTCATCCATCCAAATGATCAATAAAAAATGAGAGCATCAACAAGTAGGGCATATTCACGCTACTGAATATGTGCTGGGCAAGGCAATGGTCACCGTGCTGCAGCTAGGCTTCTACAGAGGGCAATTTGAGTTTGTCCTGAAGTCCCACTTCTCTTAGTCTTTGTGAACTGTATGATTTCTGCTTCAATGTCAGAAAGCCAAATGTGAGAACACTTTTAATGCATGAGAGAAGCAAAATAAAGACTGATAGTTTAATAAATGACTGATGAGCAGCCAGCAAACATGGCTCATTAATCAAAGTGAGCCAAATTCTTGCTGCATTTGGGTTTCGATACAGTCTTGTCCAGATACAGCTGATATTTGGGTCCAGACCCAGACTTTTGTCTTTCTGATTGGTTCAGGTGTGCATGCTGGAGCCCCACTCTATATTAAGAATTAACAAAAATTAGGGGAAATTGTATCCAAATGCTTACACTATCCAGATTCCCTGGCCAGAACATGTGGGAAAGAAGGGAAGAGGGAAATGTTTTAAAAGATTAGAGTGCAAGTGTACTTCAAAGAGTCTCGACGTATAGCACTCACAATGTGAGTTTTTAAGGAAGTCAAATGAATGATTCCCTAGGAAGATCTTGCTTTGATATAACACAGAAGGTTCCTTTTGTTGTAAAATGGCAAGAAAAAAAGGAGGACAAAATGTGTCAGCTGAAAAGGAAGAGGGACTGAAATAGAGTCACATCACAGGTGCTGGAAATGGATCTTTCATTGTAGATGACAACAATAGAGAATTTCTAACTCAGAAAGGATTCAAGAATAGAAAGGAAGCCATCCACTGTGCAAGAAAAGCACAAGGAGATATGTCTTTTATTGCTCTTTAATTTTTTTTCTCCCCCTCTCACCACATCAAAGAGCAAGGTCAAGCATAGGATGTGGAGATTATTTTGGCAATAGGGATACAGTTGTAGTGATATGTGACTGATGAAACAGAGAAATCGCCCATGTAGAAACCTCACAGAACTAATTGTCAGTCCAGCAAATGGCTGGGGAAAGAGAGTGTATATGTTTGGGGGGCAGAAGAAACTGGCAGGTTCAGCAAAAAGGAAAAGAGAACCAGGAGAGCAACAAAACAATAACAGAATCTGGGAGAAGCCAGGAAAATAGTAAAATCTACTGAAGGGACACTCAGAGTGTGGAGCCACAAAACTGAGCAGGACTGACCCAACATGAGAGTCTGAGCGGCCAGTCTGTGGGTTCAGATCAACTCCACCAAACTGCAGGTACCAGGAGGATGTCTGTATAAAATGATGAAACAGGGAGAGTTGAAGGAAAGGAGCCCATGGCACTAGGTTCTGGGACACCTCTCAGATAAAAGTCACAGAATAAGAAAGTAGCAAAGTTTCACAGATAACATCATGACCTCCTTTGCTTCCCCCTAGCCCCAGTGTAGAGGGAGGATTAGCTGTAATTTCTTGGTTGGTCCTCCCTTTATTGTTTCACTGCTTCTCTATTTTGGCTCAGAAAGTAAAGAAAAGCTTTCATGTAATGAAAGTTAGCCCAGAAAAGGGATCTTGCACTGATGAGATTCCCCAGAAGACAATACTAGCTCTGATTCTTCCAGTTTAACTTTCTACTTCCGGAAGATTTGCCAAGGAAGGAATTTAATTTTTTCCCTGGACAAATGTATTAATATTTAATAAAAAGCAAAGCCAGATGACACTTCTAGAGAAAATAAGGAATTTATATAAACCCTTGCTTTATTTGTACAGAATAAGATAAATTGAGGAGTTTAAACTCAGATTATTTTTTGGATTTCTTTTTCTTTTCTAAATAATAATAGCATTAAAATACCCAGCAGGCTTCAGCTTCAGAAAATGGGCTTTTGTATCACTCCACATAAAATCTTCTTGAGGCTTAAAAATGCATAACATCCTCTTCCTCACAGATTCCTCCCCCAGTTCTGCAGTGCCCTCCGAGCCCGCTCTTGCCCCAGTGCCAGACCCTGAGATAAGCAGGAGGTCAAAGCACCTTTTTCCCCCTCCTCAGTCCTCCCTGTGTTCTAATTGTGAGTCCGAGGCTGATGCCTTCTCCCTAGCTAGTCCTCAGCATCCTCAGTCATGAAGGTTACTACCGATCCCATTGTACAATGGACTTTCTAAAATCTATATTGCTTTTTGAGATATTTTTCTAAGATGAGTTGGGAGTCTGAAAGTTTATGTGGATTATTTTAAAGGAAACCAACAAAGAGTTGATTTGTGGGGCCAAAATAAACCTTGAAAAGTCCTACTGGTAGGTTGATCTGCTTGATGCCAAACTTGCTTTATTTTCCTCTTATTTTCCTTAAGCAGCCTGTCAAACACAATCCCTGACCAGATGCTGGGGCACATAGATTTTACCCCAAAAATCAGCAAGGATCTCAAAGGCCATGATACAAATTCTCCAGCTTAGTACACTGGCTGCATGCTGTAGGGATTTTACCCATAAAATCCATGTTTGATGCACAAAGAGAAAACTCTGACTTTGTGGTGCCTTCAACACCAGCCTGTTTCACTGTCTTCCCTCCACTTTTACATCCCACAGAGGTGACAGCAGCAGCTGAAGACTGTCCAGTTAATGACTATTTCTCTCCCTGCTCACTACCTTGCTTAACAGGCTGGACACACATTTGCTAGCTCTATTTTAGAATATGTCAAGTGTTGTACTGGCACGCTGCATGGTCCTTCTCAGTATCGCTTCACTCTCCACTGCCAAGCTTTTAAACAAAAATAAAACAAGATAATGTCTATAAATCATCTTCCAGCTCCTTTCCAGCTCAGCACCAGTGGAAGAGTGTGCTAAGTTATCATGTTTTTAACTATGAACCTCTCTGGCTGTTTGTCATTTATCTTGTGTCTCTTACTCTGATCTGGCTCAAGGCTGAACATAAGCAAATGATGGATGCAGCGCTGTCTGTCCTGGTTTGTACTGGCATTATTAACCCATATTCTCCTGAATATTTCATGCTATAATACATTATTCATAACTTGTTGTAATCAGCTCTCAGGTTAGCTACCTTGTGCGTGGGGGTAGTGAAGAAATGTTTGTTATTGAGGGGAAATTCCCATTTTGTGCTGTCAAGGATTTTCTTTACGCCTGTGATTCTCAGTACTGTGATGTAGCTCAGCCAGTGTAAATGGGCCATTTTACATGGATTTACACCAGCATCTGTTCTAATAATGTTTTCCCAGGTGGCTGTAATATCATATTTTGATTTATTGTGTTTCTAAGATCCGCAAGAACCAATTTTGTAAAGTAACAACTCCGTGACTGTAAGATATTGTCAGCTTTCTTTCAATTAAATAATGTTTTATTAAGTATTATCCTGTTTTACTTTTATTCTCCATTCATCTATTTTTCTCTTGTTTCCAGCTTGTATTTCTTTTCCCTGGAGAATTTGCCTCAGAAAACAGCTGCTATGTATAGGCTTCAGCAAGAAGAAAATCCTGTGTTCCCACATGGACATGGCCAGATATGGATGGGATGAAGCTCTGGAGGTCTAGAGTCCACTAACTCTATGTTTGGGCCAGACTCTGAAGGTATAACAACCTGGAGTTGTTTAGGAAGAAGGAGAGGACTTTGAATTCAGTTTGTCAATGAATTCAGAGCCATCATTTTAGTGCAGCTTGTCTTACTGTCTCTTGAGGTGCGTAAGTCAAATAGCAACAGGTTTGTGCCTGATGCTTCTCCAAGCAGCTCCTCTCTGAGAAGCAATTTATAACAAATGCCAATGTAGAATGTACGTATGGATTGGGGTCTTCCTGTGAAATGGAGATGGCTCTGCTGATCTGTTGTGCCTTACAGACTGGTCTCCTGTGATTGCTATGTGCAGTGATATATGAGAATGTTCCCACATGGGGCCTTAAAAGTCATTGACAGCTGTCACACATCTGTGAGCTTTAGGCTTTCGCATTCTCTCATTCTAATTGGGAATGATTTCTGGGACAATTGATGACAGATCATGGAAGCTCAGCAAGCACACAGCAGGCACAGATCTCAGGTTGTTTATTTCAAGGGCTATACCTTGCATTTCTTTCCGAAAAGAGAGGAGAAGAGAAAGAGAAGGAGGAAGACCTTTGACACATTTGAACCCAAGAAACTCTCCAGAACTTGGCCCATTTTGTCTCAAAATGCCTGCACAATGATGAAATGTGCTTGCTATCAGCATTTCACCCAACCTGACAAGTTATCCTGTTTTATGTTCCTAAAAGATAGCATTTCGATGGTCCAATAAAAACTAAAGGGTCGTAAATTTGTGCAGTAAGGGTCAGTCTGAATAGAGGAGCGAAAAAAGAAAGATGAATTGGAAAATGAAGGTATTAAGAAATGGAAAGATGTATCCCAGGTCTAAGAATGGAGTCAAGAATGACTCCCTGATATTCTGGACAGGGCTCAGGTCCACCTTTCTGCAGTAAACTGGATAGAGGATAGCTGTGTGGCCAGTGGTGCATCCTTAGCCGTGTCCTTTATATTTTCATACTTAAAGTTTGGCAATAATGTTTTTCAGACCCCACTTTGACTGACTGCATTCCCAGTCATTCGCTCTATCTGCACAGCTCCTGAGAGGGCTGAGGAACAGGTCTCGCTTTCCACTGCAGAGGTGGCTTCACTTCAGTAGCCAGGAAGCTACAATCCCAAAATGGATTATCTTGCCTGCAGCTGTTTGCACATGTACAAACCCCATAACCAAGAGACCATCTCCAAGAGCAATACAGGTCATGACTGGAGGAACTGGATTTTTCTGCAGAACATCTGCAGAACCCCCCATAGTGATGACTGTCAAGCTGTGTGTCGTGTAATGAGAGACTAAAAAAGGCTGAGGCTAGAGGCACTGTAGGTAGTTGGTTAATGAGGTGCTAATTGGGTAAGAAAAAAAAGAGAGAGCAAGGGAAATGAGCAGCCAGACTAGTGTATCTGATTCAGAGGAGCTTTGAAATGAGGGGCTGCAGAGGGTATTTTTAGCTCTAGCTTGTATTGCTTCTCCTTTGCATAGGAGACAATCTTGCCTGTGACTCAGATAGAGACTGCAGGGTCCCACATGACCATCAAAGCATACACATCAAGTGCTATTTGAGCTTGCTTTGGCTCTGCCTCTATGGAGGGTGCAGGTCATTGCATGAATGCCTGGCAGGAGCTCCTGAAAGCTCCTCATTAATTCTGTACTTGATACTTAACTGAAACAATTGACTTACAGATCCTCTTCTCAGGGATTCGTGGTGTCCTCCTGATTTTGGGCTTTAGCAAATGATGAAGTATCACACAGTATAGATGTATGGCAAGATAGAGAGCAACTTGTCTGGCAAGACAGCAGTTCTCAGCTCCATGCGAAGAGTGCCAGAAGAGAAAGTCTATCTATCTCATGCATAAATGGCATCAGAGGTGAGCTAAATTATTCTGTGCTGTGCAAATCATTCAGCCTTTCTATATCAACAGGTGTGGATGCTTGTTGATCATATCTTTGGGGACAATTGCAGACCAGATCTGTTTGTCCCAAAGGAAGGTGCTGTACATGATGGAAGCCTGCATGCAACTCCCTGCACTTCTGTCTTTTCTCTGTTGCCAAAGCTTCACAAAGGCAGCTTCTTGCAATGGGGATCATCCTGTCTCCGGCGTGAAAACCACAAAACCTGCCGAATAATAGATGGTCTCCAGCCTGCCCACTGATTCAGCTATCATGGACTTCCCTAACCACCCCACGTTCTGTGTTACATGACACATCCTTCTGGAATCTCTTCTTTGCCAATACTCTAGGGCTTTTGAAGCACTGGAAAAAAAAATCCTAGCTTCTGCTCCCCCTTATGGTCTTTCATTAATAGATGTTATGAAAATTTTTTACTTATTCTCAAATTTTATATTAAGATACTGTAAGCTATATACTAGTGACGACAATTTCTTAATTGTTTCTATTTTTTTTTGAATTTTTTTTTTTGGTATAAGCATGGGATAAAAACTTTCACAATTTAGATTGCAGTCACAGCATCAACACAGATTTATGATACACCAGAAACCATTTTCTGTTGTTTATTCTCCCTCTCTTTGAAGCAGAAATGGTGCTACACCCCTGCCTGTTTCAGGGCAGGCAGTAAGAGTATGGTAATCTTTGATCATTCTTTCATTGGATCGGGGTGGCCATGCACATGCAAAATGCTAGTGTTACAGTTATTCCTGGTGCCCATAATTTCCACTTGCCTTTCAGGTTGAATGCCAGTGAGCTGCTGTTAAAAACACATTTAGATCCTCTGGGAACAGCAGGATTTTCAAGGTCTACACCTATGTGCGGTGAGAGGTGTGATAAATGCTGAAGTTATTTCCTAAGTGAAGTGAAGAAAACGAAAATTATATCAGTGCTGATGAAGGTGAGCAGCAAGGCTTAGATTTAAACAGGGGAAATGACAGGATTATCAGTCAGGTATCATGGCAACCAGGGAGCCTGGAATTTGGTATCAACTCTTCAGTAATATAGTCTCTTTACCTGGCATTACAAGGTACATTTTACCTTCAGGGGAATTTAATCCCTCTCCCCTACAGGTCATTTAGGTGTTTCAGTACCTGTCTGCACTCAACAATTGGGAGGATTCAAACTGGTCCAGTTTACCTCTTCATATGTAGTTGTATAGGGAAACTAACTAACTAACTAAATAAAAGAGATAGAGAGCGCTCTGTGAAGGCCAGACAGTAAAAAAACACAGCTATATAAGATATCTGCCTTGTTATTACTATGTCTTGGTGGGTATGAATTCAATGCTAAGTCATATCCAGGCATTGAAGATAAAATATTGTGAGTCACAGCTTTCTTTAGAGACAACGCCGGCCACTTTTTCCACAGTGAGTTGAACCAAGTGATTTCACAAGGCCAGTGGTCTATCATGAAAAGTCCTCTCTGACACTTGCCTTATTGTTGACCTATACACATGCTCTCTTTGTGGCACAGAAATAAGATTATGATGTAAAATAAATTGCTGGGCAGAATTAGAAAGTAGAAATCCTGAGATCTGAGTTACTTAGTCCTTGACTTGTTCATCAAAGGATGGTAAGAGCAATCTGGCTACACTGGAATCTTCTTACTGAGCATGCAATGAACATATAATATATTTCTAAATTATGAACTGGAGGGGATTTGCTCAGACTTGTTTTCCTTTTCTGCCTGGAATAAGGTATAAGAAGTGCCAGATATAGATGTAAAACTGTACGATTATTCTTGCTGCAGATGGGGGCACAACCCAGTCCTAGTATATCCTGGGGGAAGTAATTGCCTACTTTAAACCATGTGGCTTTACAGTCCATTCAGTTTATTTTTTTTTTTTTTTTTTTTTGGTATTTGGGGCAGCTGATAACAAAAACTACTGACAGAGGAAGTTCTTCAGTTTTCCTGACTCAGGGATTGTACCTATCTACTACCATATTGTAATACAATAATATAATGCTATATTATGCTTTTATGCAAAGCTTTTAAGCTTAACTGTATAGCCTATGCTTGTTCTTTTACTCTTTCATTTCTTTATTGAATTTAAAGCAAAGATTTGAAAGCCTCTGAATTTTAGTCTGTCTCTTATTTGCCTTTAATACCAAATACGAGATGGGTTAAATACCGTTTAAAAATAATCCCACCAAAGTTATTTGATCCATTAATATTCCCAAAAGTCACAAAAGGAGCTGATGCTCTGTTTATACTGGACACATTATTAGCTTTGTGTGAATCAAGCAAATTTCTTACCCTGCTGCTGAATTTCGTTGAACAGATGAGTCACTGAACATCATTTAACCAATAACATCCTGGGTTCATCTTTTCTGCAGTGAGGGGTATAAAGAATAGACCTCCCCCATGTCCCCATTTGATCAAGCCTGTTAGAGAGGATGCATGGGGTATGCCCATGGGCAATGGGCACAGCCAACAAAGCCGAAATGTCTGGAGATGGTGATTGGGAAGAGGTGAGAGGACAGGGCATCAGAGGTAACTGCACACCGTCATATCGTCGAGATCTTTGTTCTGCCATGGAGGTTGCACAGTGATGAATAAAGTACTAGGGCAGTTGGAGTAGCGGCTTTAATAAGCCACTGATAATTATGTAGGTGTGTAGGAGGCAAAGTTCCATTGGTGTTTGACATTGTGTGAAATATGTATAGTCCTGGTGAGGACATATATATGGTCATGGGAGGATATATGTACAGTCATGGGGGGAATGGGAAACAGAAGATGCTGCTGTGATGAGCACTTCCAGACCCCAGGCACAGCTAACCTTGACATTATTATCCTTTCTTACTATGGAAAATAGTGGGTTTTTTTCCTTTTCCTATCTCAACAAGTATCTTCACTGTAAGATCCAAGTCTTTGAAGATGGTCTGTAGTCTGAGGACAGGAAAACAAAAAACTGGAGGACCTTATTTGTGCTGGGTGTATGACCGAGAGAGCTGCTCTAGGAAGGATGCTGTTTGGATGAGAGCTGTTACGTAGCATGAGTGGGTGTGAGACATTACAGTCTGCTAGGGCTGTTCTAATTAATGCACAGTATTTCCTAGCTTCATATCTGTTCCAGTGCCATGTCTTCCTCCAGAGCCACATATTTGAGAGGGACAGACATAGGGAAGGAGGGAAGGGAGTTGGTTGCTTTCCAGGACATGTAAATCCATGCCTACTATTTAGCAGAATTTAGCCTTAGGGCTGCTACAGCAGGCTTTATGTAGGCTTTATTAGGCTTGCTGCACAAACTGACTTTATGTAGAAGAGCAAGATTTGTCTCTATGGCCATTCTCAGTGTGTTAGTCTGGCCCTTGGGTGCTAGATTCTTCCATGGAGGAGGAGATGCCTGCTCCTCGTTTAACTTTTTTTTTTTTTCTTCTCATCTCAGTTTAAAATTATTTTGTTATGCAATATTTCTATTGCTAGAAGTTCTATAAAGGACAGCAAAAAAAAAAAATCAGCTTTAAACATAATTAGTTGAACATCAGAAGCAAGGAAAAAAGCATACTGTCTCCTATAAATGTGTTTCAGGTCATGAAAATCATGTTAAATGTTGGAATAGAATAGGGAATATTGTGCAATGAAGCGTTACATGTAATTTCAGCTTCAAACACACATTTTCTCTCCAAAAGCTGAAGGCAAAGTGTCTTTTCTCACCACTATCTCTTCCCTTCCAAGCCCTCCCCAGACTGCAGTCTATCTGTTGCAATAACATGTGCTGGAGATATTAGGTCCATTTCTCAGTGAAATAAATTGTGAGAAGAGGCGTTTCCTGGTTGTTTGCATGAGAAATACCGATGAGAAATAAAATACCAGTAGATATCATGCAACCAAATCTTAATCTCCTACCTCCTAATTGGTACAAAACTGGCAGATGCCAGACACGGTAAATGATTTTCTAATGTGATTGCTCTCAAGCATGCTGCAGTTAGGACAGTTGCTTTATTTGTATTTTTTCACATAGATACACTTTGCTGCATTGGAAGATATGCAGTGTAAAACAGTCTCTGCCCAGAGCTCATCTTCGGTGTCTGCCTTATGTCTATGACTGATTTTACCTGCAGTTAGTAAGGGTTGATGCTTATGTGGTTCAAGAAATCAGATTAAATTGCTTGATGAGGAAGAAGGTGGATATTCTTCAGTCAGATAATTGTATTATCTCATTCATAGACTTGTCATGGGAGAGTGAACAAGTGTCACAGAAAGGCTCCTGCATTCCTTGGAGAGAAGTAGTTGGAGTTCCTTAGGGAAACTAGTAGAAAGTATTTTAGCAGACTTTTAGGTTATCAACTTCGTTTTTCCTTTGAATTCAGAAACCCATTTAAGAAGTATTAGCTTGTAACGTTGCTATTGCTGCTGGCCTGTGGTAGCTTCTAGGATACCTATTCATGGACCACAGCCTCATTGTGCTGAGTGCTTTACAAACACTAAGGGCCTAAGCTTTTGGTGGATAATATTAGAATGAAATATATCCCCAGGATAATGAAATATAGCCTACAGAGATTTAAAAGGTGCCCTTTCACTCTGAAATACAAGTCTGGCTCATCTCAGCAAAAGAACTAATTAATTTAAGTCCGGCAAACTGCTGCAGAGAGAATTGTGCTGCCAAAGAATGCCCATTAAGCTGCAGGTCCATCCTCCATCATCCACCGAGGTATCTCCAGCTCTTCCATCGCACTGGTTCAAAGGTGCCAGCTCAAGGACCAGCAGGTTGGTGTACATAGTGCCGGTACTATCTAGCCTCAGTTTCTATTTTGGCTTCAGTGTCTCATTGTTTGCCTTAGGAGGAAAGCTGTAATTTATTTCTCTTCTAACAAGAAATTCAGCTGCAGAGTTTTCTCCAGCTTGTTCTCTATCTTCTTTTCATTTTTTCTCCTGCCACTGCAGTTTGTCTCCCTCCTACTATAGGTCATCCTGTAATTGCTGGTGAGGGAAGACAACCTGACATGCTATTGCATGGATGGCATCTCTAAATTGCCAGCAACAGTCACTTTAGTGTGTTTCTCCCCTCCTTGGATTCTTTCTTTGGATCTAAAATCAGAGCCAAGCTATTTTCTGCTTCCTTAGCAGTCCGTCTTCCTGTTCTTCCCTTGTCTTCTTGAGGATGAGAAGCTGTCACTGCCTCATAGGGCAGAGCCTTATGCTGGGCTGAGGAGAAGTATTGGTGTGTGATGCACAGACCTGTGGGACTGCTCAGAAAGCCCCATGAAGGTCAAGGAATCACCTTTGAAAGACTCTTATTTTAGGGTGAGATGAAGATGACTCTGTGCCTTTCTCAACTGAATCTTGAAGAAGACTTTGTGTGAGTTCGGCAATGGTTGCTGCAGTTCAGAAAGCTCAGATAAGCTGAGCAGAATCTCCCATTCTGGGAGAACCTCATTAATTTACAGGCTGCTGATTTTCATGGGGGCCTCATTCATGAACAAAATCTCTCCCAAGGTCTCTACCTCTTTGTCAGCAAGCATCAGAAGCTTGTAGTGAAGCCCTGTATTACTAAGATTTCATTACTTACACTAAATATACTCCAGAGCATTTATTAATGTACTGTAAAGCAAAAGGAATAATTAAAAGTAAACTATGCATGTCAAAGAAATGAAGTATATCTTATGCTGCATGATCCCTGTTTTTTTTTTCCTAAAAATTGCCTTTGTTAGTTTTGTCATTAAGTCAGAGCTTGTAAGAATTGTAAGATGGTCTGCAAGATATTAGGGCAATTTAGTGATGCTTTTCTTGAGAGAATGAGGAACTCATCTTCATTTTCTGTAACTGGAAAAGCAATGACAAAATCTCTCAGATCTTTTGCATTGGGATTTTAAAAGCTTAAGTGATTTTAAGAAAAGGCTTAGACCACTATACACAGCCTAACTATTCAAAATGGAACCAGACTTCAAAACATCAAGTGAAATTTTCCAAGTGAATGGATTTTTTTTTTCTGGGAGGCTAATATTTTTGCCTCTGAAGTGTGGGCTTCTAAAATTGTCATTCCTAGCTAGAATTGCAGGGGTTTTTTTTTTTCCTAGTAAAATATTTTCACTCCATTTCTGGGAAGACAGTAAGCAGCAGAAAATAAGGACAGGATTAAAAACTAGAAGCTTAGAGACCTTACTGAGAGATGCTTAGATGTTTCCATGCCCCTAGCACAACATTTTTAGAGCTGAGGCTGTACAGAAACAAGAAATACATTATAAACGCAATGCAGTTATTATTGTTCCAACCTGTACAACAGAACTGTACTTACTTATCTCTCCTTCTGTGTCTCTATCTCACTGTATCTCTTTCAAGGGAGCTGTGTGGCTTCCCAGGAAGAATTGCCTTCAAGCCCATTAATGCCTTCAAGCCCATTCAGTAATATTGTTTTCCCAACAGAAGATTAGAGAGAAAAAAAAAAGTGCTTATGGAAATGCTGTCAGGTCATGAAGATGGAATTCA
>JAVCKT010007162.1:0-13157 GCA_032273925.1 Rhynchotus rufescens
TGCTCCAAACCCGAGGAGAGGACAGAGCTGCCCTCCAGCACAACTTCAATTAAGAACTGAACATCGAGCAGAGAGATTCTCTTCAATTAAGAACTAAACATCCCAGCATCATGGAAACAGCTTCAAGAGCTGCAACAGCTGCAAACAGGCTCAAGAGCCAAGCTGGCTAAAGATACTTGGATCTTTGAGCATAGGCAGGTCAGTTGCCCATCGCCCATTTATTTCCACACAGCAGTTTCTCTGGTGGAAAAGAGCAGGAAGAAACAGGCACTTCAGAAGCTGTTGTTCCATACGAGAGCCCAAATAGCTTCAAAAGTGGTTGATGGGGCGGGAGGATTCTCTTCCGTTTTTGTGACAAGGCTGCAAACCTGTGAAACCAGCATCCTACCTGCATCCCTGGGAAATGCAGCGACAGAAGACACCGCAGAGCACATCTGCTCATCCCTGATGAGCCACTCGCTCTTGCTGGTGGCCTCGGAGCTGGCCCGCCTCAGGGTGCCAGGCGTTCTCTTTCCAGTTGCTAAGCTGTTGTTACAAGGCAGCTAAAACCTATTAAACACTGTCTTAAAATTGTTTTTCCATGCAGGCACATCTGGCGCAGGGAAGTTATTTGATCATTAATGGGCAATGAGACCGAGACAGTTTTACAAAATGTGGTCTGCAGTCTGAGAGGATTGGAGACCTGCAGCCCTAAACATGTTCAGTTGTGTCTGTGCTGGTGTTCTCCACCTCCCCGCGCTGAAACGTTTGTGCTGCATAGCTGAGATTCTTGCATAATTTAGCAGAGAGACATCTCAGGTGTCTCCTACTGCAATTCAAAGCATTGAAGCTGCCTTCTCTTCCAGATTTTGGCACACAACTTGTATCACATTATGTTTACAGAATGGTTTGCCAGCCAGCTCTGCTAATTTAGGGAATTTCCTAGAGAAAAAGGGAAAAAAAATCAAATATATAATTGAATGCCACCCCGATGTTAATAAGAACTGCTTTTAGACAAGTTTTTTATTTCCTTGATTTTAATCTGATGCAGGTATAATCAATATCATTTATTCCTCTGTCTCAAATTCCAGCCTTGTTGGTCCAAACCAAACCAACGAAGGCATGGACATCTTTTCTTCTGATGCACTGCAAATGCTTGCTGGCCTTTTGTGTTGCTGTGTCTTCACAGTATTTAAGCACACAGACAGGCTTCTGGCTAGCTTGAAAAAATGGAACCCTACCCAGCAAAAAATCCATTTCAGTCACTGCATATTGAGGATACTGGAAAAATATGTAAAAATAGATGATCTTAGAACGATGATTAAAATGATATTTTATTTTGTTTTCTCACACTTTTCTTCTGATCATAATTGTGAATATTATAATTGCGAATATCTTCTGACATTCTTCACCCGTCAAAACTCCATAGCATGAACTACATGAATTATGCAAATATCAAAAGAACCTGCATATCCAAGTGTACACGTTAGTTGCCTAGTTTTTCCATTACAGATGCAACTTGGAGTTAAATCTGTCAGAGTTGGAGGCTCCAGCTTTCTGACAGATGTGGTAGAAATCTGTCATGTTTGCATAGGGCATATGGAGCTTGAACACTTTAATACGAATAAGTATTAAACTATGTTAAACATTATCTCTCCTTGTCTTCAATTGACTTCCTATAGGAAAAAAAAAGGTCTATGATATCTTTATGTCCACAAATAATGTGTCTCTAAGTCCCTCTTCTCAGTGTTTTTAGCCACATACAAGATATTTGTAACTTTCTTCTTTCATCGTATTTAAAGTATCTCAAGCTACATCAGTTATCTGCATTCATCTTTCAACTCTTTACTTTTTACTGTTTGTAGATCTTTTTTATTTCTCTCTGACATGACCTTGCCAGTGTTCTAGCATATGAGTATTTCTGTTCAAGATGAACTCCTGCCGAGGGATGCACCCAACACCGACAGCCTTTCTCAGGTCTGACCCTTTTACTCTCCCAGATCGATTTCAGGTTTTTTCCTTCACCCAATACCTCTTTTCTTGCTCCTGTGTTCGAGTTTTCCTTATTGCAGACCACTTTGATATCCCTTCTACCTTTTGTAGTACCAGCCTCTTATGAAGTAGAAATTAAATTAATTTGATTATGCAGAAATACAACAATTTTGCTCTTCTACCTATTCCGAATTTGAATCCTACCTTTGGATTTGCAAATTCTGTTTTATTTTGAATTCTTTCCTGGATGTCTTCCTTATGATCTCCCTTCCAGGGCTTTCCAGATAAATTGTTCTGTAGTTTGTACACTTTTTTTTTTATATCCTATTTTTCACGATACTAATTTTTCAGATAAGCTTGCCCATTCATCAAGTTACCATCTAGTTTGCTGAATACTGGAATATATCTATTTATGTCCCTTTATCCAGCTTGAGAGGTTCTGTTGCAACCTGGCCTGGCCTGAAGCCTTCCTGTTCTCAACTGATATTTATGTTAATTATTAATGCTATTTCAGATGTTAACACTGGCAGTTTTCTTTTGTCTGTCCAAGCCACCTCATAGTGGCTTGGATGGTTTCTTATACAATTCCTCACTGTATGGCCAGTGTCTGGTCATCCCTTGTTTTTCACATTACATTCTCACATATTAATTAATAAATTTAGATGTATTAATTCTGTTTTGCTGTTAAAACTTTCAACGATGATATCGAGGGATCAAACCTCTCAGAGTTTGCTGTCACCTCCTGATCTCCGACAAAAAATCCCAACTGATGCCTTTTATATCTTTTTAATAGTCCTTAGCTAAGCCTTCTACCTCTACTATTGGCCAGTGCAGGATCAAAGTGAAATGCATCCTTTTCACTTCTTAATATTCATATTGTATTTTAATGTAGTGCCTAATGCCTAGTGTGGAGAAAAATACATGCAGTTAAAAAGAAGAGAATTGAAAATGAGTGGTGCCATTTCCAAAGAAATTACATATATTAACACTTGTGCGTTAATACTCGTGTTTAATTTTCTTTAAAGAAAACCTGAGAATCTGTGGAGGAGTTGTGAAAGAATTAAAAACATGATGAATGAGGTTTAGGATGTTTCATCCCTAATGAGGTTTCTACATTGTTTTGCTGAACTCCTTGTTTGCTTCGCGAGATAGTTAAAATGTCACTGCTTTCTTTATCTTCCCTTGCAGTTCCTGAAACTATTATTATTAATGAATTAGCATGTGGCCTCAAGCCAAGAATGTGCTATTTCACAAGCGTGATCCTGCATGTGCATTTTGTTCTTCAGCATAAGGAGAGCTCCAATTTTCAGACCTCAACTTTAAAAGCTAGGAAGCTTGATCCATCAGTCATGTGTGGATTTTTGAATGGCAGGTAGGAAAAGTAGGAAGGGGAATAAAATTTGTTTGGGTAAGTGGTTACCTTCTCATTTTCATTCACTCTCTGGCTGCCTAATTTAATTTCCCAGTGATTTCTTCCCTAAATCCTGTCCAAACCAGAACACCTGTACAAACCTGAGCAGAACCCTCTGCTCCTTTCCCTCTGCACAGTGACTAGCTATGGAATGGAAAACAGATCTCCCTTTGGCATTAGCTTAAATTATGATCATATACAGCTGACAGCACTGAAAGGAACCTTTGGGGAATGCATTATAAAACATGCAGCTGTTCAGGTACAGGCATGCCACCAAGATAACAGGAAAATACAACTGTAATCTCACACAAACACATCACCTAAACAAAGAACGGGGAGCCAAGCGTATTATTTTTAACAGACTGGGACACAATTATGGCATGTTATGAGATTAAAACATCTCCAATAAATCAGTGATATTATGCTAACAGGAAAATGGAAGAGCTGATGGTGATGCTAAGTGCCCCTAGCAATCAGCTCGTTCCGGAGGAAGGAGGTTTCTCCTCAGGGCGAACACGGCCCTCCCGCTTCCCACGTGCTCCTGTGTGGCTGTCTGCGGCTTGGGCAGGATCAGCAGGAAGATGGTGATCCAGGATGGGCAAAGGTTCATCAGCTCTTTGGTTGTCTCCGTCATTGAATGAAGTTACAGTAACCGTCAGGCCTGAGAGGTATCATTGCACTCGTGCATTTGGTAAATAGTGAGAGGTTAAATCTGTCCGTAGGCTGAAAAATGAGCGCCTATTACTGAAAAGGTGCTCTCCACCAATTCAACTGTTTTCAGTCATCATTAAGCATTCATTAGATACCTACTGTTTGCCAGAGTGGTCTGACAAAACCTGAGGGCCATTTAATCCTCCAGGTATCCAGAAAGACATCAGAAATTAATACCAATTCTCCTCCAAGATGTCACAAGGTCTACACCTCCCTCCTACAGCTATGGTAGTGTAGTCAAGCCTGCCATTAAACCACGGACTGCGTCCAGGCGTGTTGCCCTTAGCCGGTACCCAGGGGCTGCAGCGCGGCCGGCGTGAGGCGGCTGCCTCGGCGCAGGCCTCCGCGCTCGCTCCGCACGTCTGGATGGCTCAAGCACAGGCAGATGCCTGGCACCTCTCCCGAAGCACACACAGAGGCTCGGAAAGCCCAGGCTGCCGCAGAGCTAACGTCTAGGAAGAAGTGGATCACGAGTCTTGTGCATAAATCCACGGGCAAAGCTGATCTTCCCTCCCCTGTGAAGCAGATAAAGCATCTCAGGCTTCCTCGCCTGAGCTCAGGCGCAAGCTCCAGCCTGTGAGAGGTCACTGAGACAGGACAGGGCGAGAAGCCGCTGGAAATCCGCGGCAGTGGGGGCTGCAAGCCCGCCGGAGCGGGAGGACAACACATCCCGTCGCCTTCCTCGCGCGCCTTTCGTGCCAGCTCCTGAGAGCTCTTCTCCTTTTACGCCTCAGGGATTAGTCCCGTCTCAGCCTTCCCAAGAGAAGGGCAAGTGCTGCAGTCTGGAGCAGTAATTTTATCTGAGTGGTGGTCTCTCCAAGTCTGCTTTAACCGCCCCGGCCCGGCTCCTCGGCTCTATTTTCAGTCAGCCTCTCCGGGTGGCTGCTGAGCAGCCCGGCCGCGCTCCGCTTCCGGCCACACGCCAGCCAATCTGGTGCTAAATCTCATTACCAATCTTTTATTTTCAGCTCAGTTAAACTCCGGTACCTTTGGGGTCTGCCAAAAGTGCTGCTCTGTGTTTATACAGCAGCAGTCCCTTCTGCCTGGAAAGCACCGTTATCCCCATATTACTCCTTGTAATTTTTATTTTCTCCATGTAGATGCACATATAAGGGAGCGGGCGGGAGGAAGGAACAGCTTCCCTGGGAGACAAACATCCATTTCTCTCCCTAAGCTGGAAACCTATTTAAATCAGCTTGCTGGGAATCGGCCCTTCAGCCGATTCCCAACGCCAGCCCAAGGTGGGGCGAGCGGCTCCGCTGGGTTTAAGGGGCCTCTGACCCGAGGGGTGACGTTTCCCAGGCAGGACGGGCCCTTCAGCTGCCCGTGCCGAGCTGCGCGGCTCCCCGCGGCGCCGTGCGGCCGCTCTGCAGCGCGCGGGGGCTTCTCTCCTCCAGGGGGACGTGTCAGCCAAGCCACGCAGTCATTTCTGGAAGTAAAGTCAAGGGAAAATGTATTGTTTTTCAACAAGAAAATGCAAGCTTCTCTGTGGAAAAAAAAAATGCTTTGAAAATGAGCAAGGGAGGCTTTGGTCAGATGCCTCTTACCAAACAGAGATCTACTTTCATTTGGCCAAATTGTAGATGTTTTTGTTAAATCTCCTGCTCCTGCCCAAGGGTTAAGAATGCCCCAGGCAGGACTGTGCCTTTGGCAGCTCCAGCCCTGTTGTTGGTGCATCGTTCCCACAGTTCGGATGCGGCTCCCGCTCGCTCACGGCTCCTGGCCCGTGCACACACCCGCCTCACAAAGCGGCTACACATGCTGCAGTCCCGGATTACACGACGGAGACAGAATTTCCCAATAATGGTTGTTTCCAGCTGCTGCAAGCTGAGCAGGAGCCAAGCAGAGAGCTGAGAGCAGGGACACTTCCCTGCACTTTCAGTGACCTCCCTGCTGGCATCTAGGCAAAGCCAAGGAAGCAGCTATCTGATTCAGAGACAGACACAAGGAGAGCCAGATCCAAGGCACTGCTGCGGAGGAGCAGTAGAATGTATTGGATATAGGAATCTGTGGGATGAAAACTGGGACTGGCAGAGAAGGCAGAGATTCAGGATTGACAGGGCAGGAATCCTTCTGAAGTCTGCAAAGGGGAGAGTGAATGACACAGACTGAAGAATCTGAACAGGAGAATTAAGATGTTTGTGCACTAATGGAATGGGAGGAGTGCGTGTAGGAAGGAGGAAACAATTTGCTGTAAAGCTGTGGCACAAGTGAAGAAACTGATAAAGAAGTTGCAATGAGAGGGAAGACGTACAGAGAATGTGGTCCCAAGAAAGAGGTTGATGCTGAAACCAATGGAGATGGGGAGCACTGGCAACTATGGAGTGACCAGACTTAGTTGGGGCTTGCATGTTAACCTATGGAGTCTACAGTAGCTCAGACTAATCCTCATTTCTTTTCTGTAGAGACAAGCTAGTTTTGTCACTATTTTGGTTCTCAACAATCTTTCAGTAGTTACTGCCATTTAAGATCATCCAGATACCATCAGCATTTAGAATCACTTATATTTGTAGAATCCTTCTTCTGGGTGCTCTCAAGGCGGGTTTGTGTCCCACAGACCCTTGGAAATGTTTATGCATTTGTCATAGATAATCCTCAAGGAAGGACAACTGAGGTCCTGAGCAGTGGAGCAGAGTGTCAGACAGCGTCCTCAGAGGTTACTCTGAGGCGAAGTCAACTGCAATTTTCTTACTCTCTTCCATTTTCAGCACAGGGAATGTAACCACACTGATACTTCATCCTGGCAGGAAACTGGTCAGAATATCATTCACAAGTCCTTGTGCCAGGGACCCGGCTCGAGGACCGTGCTGTTGCAGCTCAGGAGAGCTGCTTGGATCTGGTTGAGTATCACTGCTGGTTGAATATCCCTGCTGCATATGTTTAAAGAGCAGTTCCTGCCTATCTATCTCAGTTGCAGCTCTCTAAGCGTGTCTGCAAATCAAATCCTGGATTATCAAGTCAGGCACCCAGAATGAGGGCTATAAAATTACAGCCTAACACAGTAAGTGTTGCAAGAACTCGCAGGCAGGAGCTGGGCAACCGCCTGTTCTCCAGGGACACCCTTTTGCTGCCTTAATTGTAAAACAACCCTGTTTCTTCATGCAGTCGCCTCTGACATTTACTATTCATTTTCCAGTCTCAGCAACAAGAGGAGCGAGGGTCTGGCAGACAACAGAATCTTTTGGTTCAGAAACTGATTCATACTGAGAGCAGAACTGGAAGACTAATGTGCAATTTTGTAAGCTAAAACTATGTTAAAAGTTAAAAACAAAATTAGCTTCAGCTTTCCTGGCTTTAATGACTGCCTCTGTAACATCAATATTATTCTTTGAATATATATCTTTTTCCGAACACAAATACATATAATGCTCTACTGGTGTGTTGGTTCATGTTTTATTCTTCCCAGTGGCTGTTGAAACAAAATTACAGTAGGTAGGAAAAACAGGAAAGTTGTGCTAGTTTGGGCTGGTCTACGCAGGCAGCTGGAACCTGGGGACGTTCCCACTTCCATTCAGAGCGAGGAGCCCCAACAGAGGGGACTAAGAGGAGATCGTTTTTTCACAGAAACTACCAGAAACAGCTGTGTAGGGGTAAGCAGAAGGCTGTTCTGCAAGGAGGGTTATAGTCCCCCTGTATAAGGCTTCCGTGCCAAGGAAATACTGGTTGGTTTTATAAAAGTGGTTTAAACACGGACTTTAGGTCAGGCAGATTTTTCTTCAGCGGGATATCTCAAGTGTAATTCCGGAAATGCCGGATGATGTTGCAGCAAATCTGAAGATGCCAGATGATGTTGCAGCAAATAACTGCGTGGTGCCAGTTACTGAACGAGATCAGAGAGAGCGAGAGGCTGGAACTGGCCGCTCCCAGGTGGTTTCCGAGCGCGTTCGACAGCGCTTTGCACCAGGCAGCACCACGCGCGGACGCGGCCCGCCGTGCGCTCCCATTCAGGCAGCACCTCAGCGAGCTCCTGCTTTCTGCATGAATCACATTATCGAGGAGACAAGTGAAATACAAAATCACTGGGGGAAAACTTGGGGAGCGAGTGTGCTGCTTACTGAACCTGTTTCTCCTCCTAGACGTCAACGGAGGCTGATGTCTGGTGTCTGATTGTCTTCTATGGAAAAAAAATAAGATAAAAACAGCCTGTGTGTACTGTGTAAGGTGTTATTTTATTTTTTTCCTTCAGAATCAGCTTGGCAGAATTCCTTTAATGTGCAAACTGTGAACTTAAAAGAAATATCATTATGAGCCTTCCTAGCCTGAAGCTCTTCATCACGTATTCCATGGCTGCAGATGCTGCAGTGAAGGTGTTGGGTGGTAGGGTTTTGTTGTGTTCCCTTAAGCCCTTTACTTGTTTTTCTACATGCCTATAAATATCTTGCCCCTGAGAAAGGACATGAAAGCAATCAGATTGATGTTAATTAGATTCCTTTCTTTTTTTTCCCCCAAATCCTGGAGTCACAACGCATAACTTTTAATTACCCAGTTTTGTTTCAGGAATAATAATTTCTTCTTCAGACATATATCAACATGATCAGAAATAGGTATAATTTCTTCTCGTGAATTCTTGATTTCCCCCAGCCAACTTTTAATAAATAGGGAAACATTTATGCCTGAATCAAAGAGCTGTGCACCCTTGAGTAAAAGTTACAGTTCCTCTGTTGTGGGTCTCAGCGCTGTAAGTTTATCACATATTGTTCACAGAGATCCTCGAGATAGAGATCAAAAACGTAGAGACAGAGGGTGGTTCATTACAGTTAATTTTTAAACTTCTAAATCAAAGACAGACAACTTAACACCAGAGCAGCCATAGCCAATTGGGGTAGATGACTATATATTTTTATCCTATCCCTCCACCCAGAGTGCAACAAAAGCTATATTACTTAATTTAAACTTCATTCAGGTAATATACCTCTGAAGTCTTGTATTCAGACTTTAAGGAGGAGGCTCTAAATCATCTTTACAAAATCTAAGAAACTAAGTCCAAGCTGACAAGTGGGGGTATTTTGGGTGGCTTTCATTAAAGCAGAAGCTAATAATTATATATTGGGGCTACAAACAGCTACAGATTGTTTAAATGGAGCGTTTTCAAACAGATGATCCATTGCAGCCAGGGTTCCCTGGTTCATTACCTTGGCTTTCAGACCTTCCTCTTGCTGTTCCATTTCTGTCCCCAGTGCAGCAAGGTCATGGTTGCACAGCTGGAGAGTCCCTGTTGTGCTGAAGCCTTTGAAATAGGTGCGCAGAGGAGCAGGATTTTCCAGAGCCTTCTGAAGGAATCCTGAAAGCTCTTAGCCTTTAATGTGCTTGGATTAACCAAATGCCAATTTTCAGTGCATCCAAAATATTGTAAGACTTTCTAGTATCTGCTTTCCTTTTTTTTTCCCCATTCATTGCAGTTTCTTTTCTTTTTATCATGTTCCTAAAATGTCAAGACTTATATGACTTATGTAGGGAAAGAAACCAAAATTGGTGAAATCACACCAAAAGGCTGCAGGAGCTCAACTTATCACCAGATATCAGGGAATCAATGTGGAAAAACACCATCTGTGAACACACAAAGCATTAAAAAAGGCTTCCCTCCCAACCTTGCCTGGATAGAAGTCATTACAGTGGGCAATCATAATACAGATGTAGGGAGCATGCTGCAGTGTGGCCAATTCTTTGTCCAATATAAAGCACTGTGGAAATTTTATTCCTTCTTCCACATTTTCCATAGGTTTATGGAATCTGATTTGGATTTTGTGTATTTCCAATCCAAAACACCAACTCAAGTACCTTATGCCTCCTAAACTGTAAAAAACTGTCCTGTGGTCATATGCTGCATGCATGTCTCTTCTGCACAAACTTTCATGTCTTTATTCTTATCAGGAATTAATGGTATCCTCTGAGTATGGTCACTCTGTGACCATATATTGGCTAATATTATTACTTTAAACTTAATTTCTGCCATTCCTCATAAATATTCTAAAACTACTTGCTTTCCTAAGATTTATAGTGTATTATGACAAGTAGCTTTTGGACCCCTTGAAGTGCAGTGTTTTGGATGTCATAAATCGTGAATATTCATAGCAATATTCACTGTCAGAGTTAAATGAGTAAAAATTCCAGACTGCCACAAATTATGGATTAGTCTGAAGAACGACTTGCATCCTGGTGGTGTAGTCTTGGTGAACACCATAAAAATTACTTAGTTTTAAGTTGTTTCAGTTACGAGAGAATAAACTGCTGGATTCTGAGGTTGTCATTCAGTGCAGATAATATTCACTTCATTTCTCCTCATTTTCTAAACTTGCAAATTATGTGAGATCAGGTCCATAATTCTGCAAATGTTTTGACTAATATATGGATGATTTTGGAACTGCTGACTACTCTGTCACATATGTTTCTCTTTTGGAAAGCCTAGCATTAAAAAGTATTGAAAAGTATCTCAGTTCATATTTGAATTTTCAAGGCATTCTGCAACTATATCTCCTGCTTATGAAGAAAGAGCAAGAACACTGCAGTGGCTGTATTTAGATGCAAAGTCCAATTTTACTGAAAGACAAGGGACAATCAGGGGCATTTCCCAAATTGTGTATGTATGGCAAGAGTTGGGAGGCCCAATTTTTCCATGGCTGAAAATGAGCTTGAACTGCACATCCTGCCTCTCTTAAAACTGTGTAAGTTTGACTGGGCTGTCAGTGGCCACTTTAATTTCACCCCTCAGCAAGGAAAGCTACCTGCTGTGTCATGTTGTGGCACAAGGGTTGTCACTGGCTCTCACAGAGCGGCACAGACCCATGGATCCATTTCTCACAAGCTGTGTCTCCTTTGCTCCACCCTGCTTTTGCACCAGCCCTGCGATTTTACTGCCTTCAGCTTCTTGCTTAGTCATCTTCCCTGGCCCCTGCACCCTGCCTAGACAGCTTTAAGGTCCCCTTCTGAGCTGCTACCCAGCTTTTCCATCATCACTCTTAGTCCCAGTACTCCATCCATATCTCCCTCTGCATCCACAGCTCCTTGTTGTCTTTGTCCAGTCAATTCCAGTTCCTCCTGTGGCCTTTCTTGCATTTTTTGTTTCTCATTTTCCCTTGCAAGCCAGCTTGCATGGACCACACCATGACTGGTATCCAAGATAGCTCTCCTCCCAAGGTCACCTTTAACGAGCTCCTTTCTTTGGTCTCTGGCTTTCTGTCAGATCTGTGAGACAAAGTCACAAGTGCCCCTCTAACACTCAGCCCTTGACTCTTGTGCAGGATGTGTCCTTATCCATCATCTTATCTCATCTTCTGTCCACCCGTTTCTTTCCATGACTCTCAGTCCTTGACCTTTTAAGCCTGTTTTTTTTCCTGTTCTCTCACCTCTCCTCCAGCCCATCTCCCTCCCAGATGACTAGTTCTTCTGTATTGTTTGGTCTACAGGAATTGAGGAGACACTCGCCAAGGAAAAGCACTTTGGTCAACCCCAGGCAACAGCAGGCACTAAAGCCAGGCTCTTAGCAATACAAAGCTCTGGAGCCCAGTCAGACGCAGACAAATCTCCCTCCAGCCTGTAACTCAGACAGATTGAAGCAGCTTTTCAGAGTGGCTAGTGCAGTTTTCCTGCCAAAATTCAAGCTGTTCCTCCAATGTATGAGGCTTTGGGGACTTTCTAAAGAAAGGTTTGCTTTATATATATATATATATATGTATATATAAGGGAAACACCATAATTTTTTCTTATACTGTTGAAGCAGCAAAACCATTTTGGCTGAGTTTTTCACACACCCACAGCCTGAGGCAGATCCTTGACACACACATACACCCATGCACATGCACCCAGCCCTAGGCAGCCACCTGCCATGGACAGGGTTACTGCTCCTTGTTCCACTTTCCCAATGTTACAAGCAAGGAAAAGTGTGGTCTAATAGTAGGAATTAGCAGGCAGCATTTAACAGGTGAATTTTCCTATTACCACCCCAAACCAACCCTCCACTGAAAAGCTGTTAAAAGATTCAACAAACTTCTTTGTCCTCTGCAGCAACTTTCCTTTTAGAAACTCCTGGCCTGCACTGGCTCATATAAAATAATGATTTGCGGAAGCAGAGGAAGTTAAAATCCCACCCATCCTTTTCTCTCCTAGCTTATTTATTTTCCATGTGAGATTAATGAGTTTCCTGCAACACGGCTAGATCTGCTAACACATTGTGCAGATAAGTTAATATTTATTTCCTTTTCAGATGACTAGCAGACACCTCCACATTGCCCATTTTTTAAAGGCAGAGATCAGTGTACAATACGTCAAATGATATTGGAATCAAACACTGTCACTTATAAAACGTTGTTTTTACTCTTTACCCTTCCACAGACTGGAAAATCAGGCCAACCTGCACTGTTGAATGCCAACAGGGAAGCTCAATTAATTTGGATAAACTTATTTTATCAGCAGATACTTTGGAAATAATGTACATGTTTCTGTAAAAGCGTTTTTTAGCTTGGGGGGGCTCATCTGCGAGGCTTCTCAGCCAAACTGCTGCCACAGGAGCCCGTGTTTCTGTGCGCACTGAGCCCAGCGAAGGCGGGTTTCCTAGGGATCTCCATCCCGTGTTCCCACAACACTCCCAATTCCAGCGACTGCTTTGCCCCCGGGCAGGCCCAGGGCTCAGTCTCTACCGGGCTACCCAGTCTCACAGAACCTTCAGCAACTTCCTGCTCTTTGGAATTGCTCTGCCACACACCAGTAAGTTAAAACATTAGCTGTGGTGGGAGAGGAGAGGTGACGGAGAGACAGGGTGAACATAAACACCCCATTTCCCAGGGAAAACAGGGAAAACAAAGGAGTTCCCCATGGCCAGGGCATTGTGTAGAAGATTGTAGCTGAGAAACTCTGCCTGTGACTTGAGTCAAGAGCTGGTGTACGTGGGTATTTATACTATTATTTAACCTTTCCTTCTTCCAGTGTCAGCCCCAACGCATCTGTAACTGCTCCTTTCCATCTCTTTCTGGTTAAGTCCCCCTTAACTACCCAGAGGAGAAAACTCCTTTCTTCTGACCATGTTATTTTCAATTTTACATTTTGGAGTATTTGCACAAAAAAAAAAACA
>JAVCKT010007163.1:14008-26791 GCA_032273925.1 Rhynchotus rufescens
TTGTGCACTCTCACATTCTCCTGTACATATTGTAGTGGGATTTGTCTCACTTAAGCGAGGCATCTGCCTCTGAAAGGTGTATTTAGACTTATTTTATAGCTGATACAGAGAAATATCACCTGTAAGACACAGTTCATCTCATTCTAAAGTAGACTTGTTAGACGAGTGAGATTAATCTTGCCTTCTTCTCTCCACTGATTGCAAGAGGATACTAGAGAACCAGTTCAGAGGCATAGCTCAATTGCAGAAGCCTAAAATTAGGTGTGCTAAAAGAAAGGGAGCCCTGCAATTTCACCTCACAGCTGCACATCTGAGGATACGAGGGCATTGGGAGGCTCTATGAGAAAAGTTGGATTTTGCTTTGTTTTCTTAAGGCAATTTTCTAGCTATTATTGTGGGCAGTGGAGAACTTCAAAATGAACCAGGACCACCTAAACACCAAATAAAAGAAATTCGATGTGTAAAGTTTTTGGAAAATGTTTCAAGTGAGTTACTTTGTTAACACCTAACTCGAGATCTTTTAATTTGTAGTACTGATAATGAGGAAGACTTAACTTCCTCATTACTTGGATAAGTAGGGATTAGATGGAGAAAAAAATATATCTAAATCATTTGATAAAATTTTAGCTGCTAAAATGTATCAGAAGTAACTCATCCTTAATTAAAAGATGGTTTCACATCTTTTGGGTTAAAGGTAAAGAAAAATGAAGTAAGTTTCAGGGAGTTCTCAAGAAACTGAGGCACATGCCATAAAATCTGGCAAATTCTTTCATTTAAGAAAAAGATATCAGTCTTTTCAAAGCTGATTTCTGTAATAGCATTATGCTCTTGAAATACAGTGGAGAGTTTTTGTAGCTCATTGCTATTTTTTCGGTTTGAATGGGCATCACTTTACCAGGAGATCTCGTGTGTCCCATTGAAAACTGACATCTGAAGTGACTTCATTATGTCTCTTATAAAGATGAAATAGCAGCGTTTCAAAGCTTCATTCCCTCCACCCCTAACAGGAGCCATCAACAGAGTCTTTCTCCAGAGCGGCACAGGACAGAGGAGCCTCTGTGAACTCGCTGTGAAAGAGCTCGGTTTCCTTTATGCCTCTGCTTTCCCTGACCACCTGATTGTCAGGCTCCTTAAAGACCAGCAAAACAAATGCAACAAAAATAAAGCATTTATTCATGGAGAGGGGCCATAGCTGTGAACCATAACACTTGGCCTTACTTCCTATTCCAAAGCTACAGGATTCATCTCTACAATAATTCCGGGAGGAGAAGGCTGTAAATCAGGAGGGATTTTGCACAGCAAAGGCCTGGAAGGCTGCAGCTGCTGTTTGCCCCCCTTCTCCTAGAAATACTTATGCTTATGTATGTTTGATAATGCACTGCCATGGCACAGACCTGAGACCAGTGGGGATCTTCCCAATAATTTTGGTAGCCCCCAAGCCAACTCCCAACCAAGGAGCTGGTTTCTATAAAGCCGTCAATGAGGCTGCAATTTCACATGGCTGTATTTGTATTCGAAACCCAGCCCCAGGTTGATTTCTATTCCTCAGTTGCCTTCATTTCCCTGCCTCTTTCCCTGTAATCACCTCAGTGTCATGGCTAGAGCTACTGCCTGCATAGAAGCACTGTGGTCCCCCCCAACTCAAACCTTTCATGGGACTGCACCAGCTTTGGCCTCAGCCTAATGCATGGGGCTGTGACTGCTCCACCTTCTTGTAGGAAGCAGGATCTAGCAAGGGCTGACACCAAGTGTCCAGGGCTCTGGTAGCAGTTCTGACGGTTAAAGGAGAACATCAGCACTCAGATAAGCAAGTTCATGTAAGAGAGGTTGTCTTTGGGCGAGAAGCAATCAGGATGGAATCTGAAAACTTCTAAATTATGCATTGACCTCTCAAGGTCTAGAATAAAGTTGCCAGATTAACTGCTTATAGACTTTTCTTTAATAAAACAAATTTTCTCTCTGATATGGAGTCAGGCTGCCAAGTGTCCCCCAAACAAATTAAAATGGCAGAATTATAAATTCTTGGGGGAGGAAATTGTTGTGTAATGAAAGCACTGATGGGCCCAGACTTTCCAAAGTGATAATAAGGCAGCCGGGACATGCCCTGAATATGAAACAAAGCCAGACTTATTCCCTCCTCCTCCTGTTACTCCTTGCTGGTGTTTAATTTGGGGGCATCCCCTTAGACTAAGGAATGTTACTCAACCAAAGATGTTTCTGTATAAATCTACCCGGACTTATTACTTGGAAGTTAGGGTTTTTTTAATATTCCTATTCTAAAAACATATATTTCCAGAAAAAAAAAAAAAAAAAAAAAAAAAAAAACAAACATGTTTTGTCCTTATTATCTCTTTATTTCCTTGTTATCTCTTTATTTTTTTCCCTTCCAGATCATCCTTTTAGTGTGACTATAAAGGTATGGATTTGTCTATGGGTTTGATTTTTCCATCTCTATCCTATCTAGCAAAGCTCCCAAAAAAGAATTATAGATTTTCAAGCAACACAGACTCTTAAATGTTAAATGCTCCAGTGACTGGATAGCTTTTATAAGACTTGGTCTTATTTCCGTAGCATTTAAAACAAAAAGAGATGCTCTCGATAGACCCGAGGCACGGGGAATAATTACCCATTTTGCCCAAGGATTTTTTTTCCCCCCTCCACTTGAAAACAGGAAATCCAGTTGTGCAAATACTTGGTGTTCAAGAAAAAAAACAACCTAAATAAATTGTGATCGCTGCAAGCTCTTTTGCTGGGGGGCAGTGAGGAAGAGCAAGCTCTGCATTTGCTGCGGTCCTTTCGGCTGACCCCAGTGATACCCCTGGTTATCTGCCTTGCAGAACAAACCCTTCTGAGGGCGTGCTGCACACAACTTGGTTGGCTCCTCACATTAAAAATCCTTGGCTTTGATTTGATTTAACCTGAGCGCACAGTTTGAAGCTCCCTCAAGGCAATTTGCAGGGGCTCAGGATTACCCATTACAGATATTTTTTTCTCTTCTAAAACACCGTATCTTCTCTTTTTTATTATAAGATATTCATTTGCTTTACAGACCTATGTCAGAATGAGGTTAAATCAAATCAAAGGCAAGGATTTTTAATGTGAGACTTACAAAGTAGCAAATTACGCTGCTTCGCTGGGGCCTTTGTAGTTAAGTAAATTAAAAATGACATTATAGACATCTTAATACCCATTTGGACATTTTTTTTCTGCATCTGTCTGATGTTTTCAGGCAAGGGAGACCTACTAGGTAAAATTTTCAAAATACTTAAGACTATAAGTCTCTTTTTCAAAAACGACATGTGGGCTTTAAGAAACCTAAAAGCTACTGGCTGTCTAGGATAATTATTTGTTATTAGCCAAGTCAGGCAGATATATAATTTTAAAGGCCCTCACAGACATATGCCTGCGTGCTTCTCTGGATCCCCAATGCCCTAATAAACATAAATGATGACATTAATGAACAAATGTGACCAGGATTAGCTGCCCCTCAAAGCTGCTCATAATTTCTTGGTCATATCTCCCTTTTCCTTCTCATTTCCTCAGTGAGGAAGGAGCATGTGGAAATCAGGGCTGACAACCGATAATGTACTTAAACACTTTGATTTTTACCCAAAATAGGCTTTACAGGTTTGGTTGGGTTTCCTGATGGAGTCTTGTTTAGTAAAAGTACAAGAGAGCTCCTCTGTAAATGTATAATTTGCTTTAAATTTCTTACAGGTTTCTATTACTTCCCAGAATCAGAGGATTCCTCCTCCCACAAAAGGAAACACAGGCACCCAAAATAACATTCTGAGGTTCATTCTCTACTTTTGCAGAGGATTTAGTACACAGAAACCTTGTGAGGAGAGGAAAGCTCCATTTTGGGATGCAAATGTCCAAATTTCAGCTAGAAATTGATTTATGGAACTATGGATATGAATGGTAAATGTGATTTATATTCCAATTTACTTTCATGAAGAATTAAAAATTGCCTAGGGAAAGCAGATTGGTATTCACATTTCAGTCAGCCGCAGCTCTGAGCCGGTAAAAATAAATAAATATCTAAGCAGACCCATATCTTCCACTTCTCACTAACTAAGCCATTTTTCCAGATGCAGCTAAGTCTAACCAAACATGAGTGAGTTTTGTGCTATCCCTATTTCTCCCAAATAGCGATGTTCCATGACAATATACAGACCCACTTTCCTCTAGAAAGGTCAAACAGCTTTCTGAGCTGAGAGCCAGAATTTTCTTTTTTTTTTTTTTTTTTTTTTTTTTTCCCCCTTTATCTGTGGGTCATATTCAGCAGGAGGAAGGTTGACAGTGGGCGGACTGGCTGGGACTCCATAATCCGCCTAACTGGTGAGTCCATGCGACACAGTGGGTGTTGGAAACAACGCTCTGTGCTTTGGAGATAACTGCAAATTCGCCGCTCACCCGAGTCTGTGTGTGCTGCATTCCCGAATCCCAGATCCACACTGCTCCCTTGCTGGACTTTCCTGCAAGCCACATCAGCCACTTCCCTTCCCAGGCGGAGCAGAATTATGAGAAAGAGCCAAATATGTTAGAGGATGAGCTGTCACCAAAACTTTCATTGACTTTACCTATGTTTATGCGTGTTCTTCACTGACATTTTTGCCTCCTTGTGCTTGCCTAGGGCAGGGGATCAGGCCTAGGGAGGGATCATCACCCTCTGTCCTCTACAAAGCAACACGGTTCCCCTTAATACCAGAGGCAAGTAGGTACCCTCTTGGAGGAGAGATGGAGAGCATAAACCCACCGAGAGAAAAGGTTATTTAATGACATTGTGGTGAGAGCACATCTTTCTGCAGGGCTTGGGGCAATCACGCTAAGTAAGCAAAGAAAAAAAATTCCACAATGTGAAGTATTTAAAATTTCATAAGCAATCTTGTTTTAAAAAGGCAAAAATCACCTTCCAGTTGCTCCATCACATCTAGAGAAAAGCAGGGTAAGATTGCTGTGAAACTCCCCACACAACTACAGCCCAAAGAGAGTCGGAGATGGGCGCAGAGACAAATCCCTTCCCTAGGGACTTTTCCAGGTGAAGATGTGCCGCTTGGCATCTCATGGTGCACACAAAACTGCAAAACCTATGGCTTAAGTAGCCCTAGATTCAGTGCTCAAAATATCCAGCAGACTCTCAGTGTCCAGCGTCACCCTCCTCAAATGCGCGTCCCGCCAAGGTGGTGGGATGCCAGCAGTGCCAGGGCACCTATATCACACTCATGACCAAATCCCTGGGCTGAATCCTGACTCCCATCGCTGAAAGAAGAGCTGGAGCCTCTGTCCTTCTCTGCAACAAATAATCTTAATATACTTGTTTATTATATGGGTATACGGTGTTCATGAATTTCAATTTTAAGGAGAAAATGTCCTTAGATATTTGGCTTTTCTCTTCCTATAAAAAGTCCTTTTTATACTGCAGTCTGCTTCCACTCTGCTTTTTCCTGCCTATCTACATTCTTTGAGGCTACCTCTTACCTTCAAAATATATTACTTTATCTTCAGATTTCAATATGAAATGTTTCTTTCTGCTCTAAATTGTCACACTCCTAGCCCTCATAGAGGGGGAAAATATGCACCATTCTTCCTTTCATAAGCTCTACCTGCTTTAAATACTTTTAAATGCCTCAGTTAATTAAGGCAACATGAGGAGCAATGTGCCAGGGCTTTGTTTGATGTTGCTGGATTTTCTGTTGTTATTTCTACATTTTTTCTCCTCATTCAGATGCCCAGTATCAATTTAGTGAAGCTACTTGAGTATAAAGCAAGGCAGAGCTGAACGGTCCTATGTATAAATCTGCCACCGTTAAGCTGGGGCCTGCAGTTAAGATATAAATTGCCTTAAGTAGGAAGAACGTTTTTATGGGTCCAGTCCATACTCAGCAGACCTCAGCTCTTTCCAGTAACTGCCACACAGAACGTACTAAAACTTGTCAGTTGCTTCTAAGTGATCTGAGCTCAGCCAAGAGACTTAATTCCTCTCAATCTTCTTAAGAGACATGACCCAGTGCCTCAAGATAAAAACCTCACCGGCTTAGGCAGGTACAGGGCATTGATCCAAAGCAGCCGGAGCGACCCAAATGGAATGGATGCGTTTCTAACACTAGAACTCATTTCTCCAAAGGTGAGCAGCATGCTCAGGAAGCCACCTCTTGCTTTTCCCTTGGCGTTGGGAGATTTGACTGCTGCAGAAACACCCTGGGCTTGCCCGAATCACAGAGGGTAACAGTGCTGCCAGCTCTGGAGCACAGCCCATCTTGTAGCAAGGATTTTCTAAATCCCACTTCACAGGAAGCTTTTTTTTTTTTTTTCTCCCTTAAATTTCTTTTCTTACATAGGGTGAGCTGAGATAAAGGTCACAGTTTGACAGGAAAGTTTTATTCTGGTGACATCCCTCAGCAGTCTCTCATTCTGACATGAAAAATATCTGTACAATGGAAAATTTTTATGACCACAGGAACCTGCTCAGCAGCTGCATATTTTAGTACAGATCCTAAATCATCATTTTGGTAGCTGCAGATCTTATTTTTCAGTGTGGATCTATATTTTCATGAGCCTCAAATACTTTTTCTTGAGGATCAGCACATTTCTCCAGTGGGTTCAGCTACTAATAGAGCAACTAAGTGAATTGTCCAACAAGAGACAGTGTCAAAATGAATGACCCACCTCAATGACAGATGTAAAATCCTTTTCCCATGAACCACTAGATGTGCAGTTGACACATCAGTAGAGACTGAAGCTCAGATTTCACACTTGATGCCCTAAGTGCCTCAGATTTAGGCACTTGATGCCCTAAGCATCAAGTAGGCAGTTGCATCTGTGAATATGTAGTATTTACAGTATATAGTATTACATATAAATATATAATAGTATAAATATTTACATTATATATATAACGGCTGCTCTCTTACTGCCTATCACATTTTTACAATTAAAAATAAAAAGTTTAGAACAGAAACCAGCCAAACGCTCTGCATACAACTCTATTGCGGTCACAGATGTTCAGAGCACCAGGATCTTCATTTTCCTTGGACACTCCAAAGGCCCACGGCACATGGACCTGTTCCTGTCACTCGCATAGCAGCCATTACACTGCTGCTTCCCAAAGGATAAAACATTTTTTGTCTTTCTTCAGAAATAACACTCTGCCAGACTAAGCTCTAAGGAGAACAAAGTGAAGCATTTACCAAAAGTCCATCCTTTCTCTGTGTTTCCATCCCTTTCACAGGGCATCACTGACAAACTACCACACAGTAAGGTAGAAATACCCTTTGCAGACTTGTCTTTCCCATGGACCTATTTAATCTTGACGCATAAAGCACATTTTTATTTTACTCATTGAGTGAAGAGAATTCCAGACACTTAAAAACAATGAAGACATAAAATTCTGTAATAAGTAATACTGCTATAAAGCTACTTTCATAACATGTAAGCCTTAGCACATGCTTTTGAGCTCTCTTCCAGCAGTAAGTTCTCCATTCTTACAAGCCTCATTACAAAGCCTAGTGCTGATTTAAAGCCATTTGTTGGTATACATTTAATTCCCTCTCACTTTGGCAGCCTTTCCCCTTTACTGTGTATTTAGTTATCTTCCTGATTTCATCTTTGAAGATGAAATCTTCAGCATTTCGCCAGTGAGATCTTCTCACTGGCTGAGCTCTGTGGCAGACACCAGCCCTTCCTCCCATAAAATAAGGGAGGGCAGCACCTCTGTTTGGAGACTCCACACACTGGCATCTTGGCACCAACACCCGGCAGCCACGGCATCACTTGGGAAGGTCCAAGTCCCTTCTCCCCAGGGAGCTTCAGCCTTTCTCGTGTGAAAGCTGCCCCTCATCTCCCTCACTGCCACCAGCTCCAGGAATCGGCCCAGCACACACTGACTTCCAGGAACACTCCCAGGCTCAGGTGGGAACACAAACCTGATTTCAGAGTTGTTCCTCTGAAGTGGGAATCATCCTGGGTATAAAAGGGTGATCCTACTACAAAAGCAGAGTTTAATCACTGTTTCTCAGCCTCTAGAACAGAGGTAACAGTCAGAGTGATGGGCGGATCACTTTAATGTAGCAGCCAAACTAGGCCAGAAATGCTGAAAACCCCAACTGCAGAGCTGTGGATCCAGTTGCAGCAAAACCAGTAATTAGATCCTCACCTCTAAGGAGAAAAAATAATAAAATGAAGGTGATCAGAAGAAAAAGGAGCATTAATTTCTACAATCCAAAATCACCACTTCACCAGTGTAATGCCCTGAAATCCTTTGGCTGATCCCAAGAAGCCAGAATGGCTTGATGAGTCACAGGCCAGAGAGAAAAACCCACTTAGCTGAATGGAAAAAAAAATGAAATAAGGCGATTAGAATCGGAAATAAGAGCATGTACTTGGAATATTAAAGGGTTTTGTCAAGTGCTTCAACAAAAAATTGCCAGATAATAAGTTAGACATGAGCTAGACACAGACCTCAAAGTAGGACATGGTGTCCCAAAGGCCGTGCACACTAAAACACAATAGTAATACATTGCCAAAACTATTTGGCATTTCTTTTTGGCAAATAACACAGGAACCATATTTTACTTGTATAATGGACATAACACATTAAAATGTACTCATGAGGTGAGGGCAATACCAAGCTGGGCGATGCATTTTAAGACCAGTTTTACCTATGAAAACTCCCACCTGGTGAGTTCTCGGTTACCAGTGAGCGGGTCGTGGCAGCCACAGTCTGGGGGCTCCTCCGCTTGGGCCACCCCCAAATGTTTGTGGGGCCCTTGGACACATTTCTAGTTGCAGCCCTAAGTAGCTCCGGGTGGTGACACAGGGCTCAGATCCAGGTTTGAGGCCGTACTGGAACTCCCAGCCTCGCAGCAAAGGCGCCGCTTAAATTAAGTGCAAACCAGTATGGAAAACCGCATTCAAGTGACAAGGAGGAACAGGATTATTATAATCCAATGAGCCGGAATTAAACACAGAAATCAAAGGCTCCTGGTGGCACACAGCTTGTCAGAGCCTCCGAGCGGGTGTTTGCACTTTAATCTGACACGCCGCAGCTTCTCCAAAAACAAAGCTTTACCCCAAGGAATGAAACCCTGACAGAGACATTAGGAAGTCTTTTAAGAAACAAGCTAAGTGAGCAAAAATCCAGGAACCAGCTTTACAGCAAAAATAAAACCCAGTAGTCAGCACTGATGATGATGTTATTTTGAAATCCATTTTCCTGATCGTATCTTAACTGTAATATTAATACATCAAAGTAACACACAGGCCTGCAGCTCCTCAGAGCCCAGGTCACAGGATGTCATCGATGTCAGACCAGCTCCTAGACCCCTTCAGAACAGCTCTGCTCTCCACACTGGAGCCTAAAAAACACTTAGGAACCATCTTCCCCCAACCTGCTCACCCCACTCTGTTACCACACAATTTTCACTTACTTATAGGATTTGTAGTCAGTGTGGAAAAAAAAAAAAAAAAAAAAAAAAAAAATTTTGGCACCATTTTATTTACAAAAGATCTTCAATACCAACAAGCCCCGGATGAAACCATCTCAGAGTCTATGAGAAATTCACCTGTCACAGCTACAGTTTTGTGATACAGCTATCAGAGAAGAGAGCTAGGTGGCTGAAATAAAATAGCAATCCCTAATGCTGCTAAGACAAAGCAAAGGGTATTGGGTAGACTAAAGGGATTAATTTTATACATTACTTCCTCAGGTTCAGCTTTTATAGTCCATGATCAGGCTTTGAAGAAACATAGTTGAGATCTTTTTTTCAGGTGACATTAATCATCAAGTTTGACTACAACTACTGTCAGATGGAGATCAGTAAGCACATGCTCCCAAGTGGATCATAGCAAAAATATGAATGTCTCCAAAAGTGTAATTTCTAACTTTATACTTTCCCAGGTAGATACAGTTCACAGGATACTCTAGCTGGTTTTATTCCCTGATAACACAGAAGATATATTTTTAGCAGTGGAAATGGTCATACTGGGAAATACAAAGACGCCATGAAAAAAGCAACATTTAGTACCAGAAATGGTGACAGTAAAGTTCCAGGAATATCTCTATTCAGTGAGACAGAACAATTCCAAGTAAGCTGTGCTATAGACCTGATTCCCATTGCAATCAAAGCGTCTCATGAAATAATATACATCTCTTGTTTTCATTAGGGGAGGTCTGAGTATAACTTGGATTGCAATTTACTTCTCACCAAAAAACTGCCCCTTGTAGAGAGCACAGAGCAAATGGGAGCTGTTTCCTGAAGGGGATCTTCACAAGGGACAAAAGGAAAAAGGTTCCTGGGGCTTGAAAGCAGAAATGCAGATTACAAAAATGTGTCATCATCTCCCCGCTAGCGGTCTGTAATCAACACATCTCAAGAAGCATTTCATATTGATCTGTGAGCTCTGCATCCTTGTGCTGGCATCAACAGTAGAGATGAACAGATCTTGGGTGACATGTAAATGGGAGAAATAAAAGACTCTAGATCTGTTGCGATATATTGATTAACTAGCTATAAAACCATTTTGGAAGTTATCTCTAGGACCCTGGCTGTTATTTATGTCAAAGGCATGGTACTTTAGTGGGAGGCACTTCTGATGGCTGCACAGATTGAATAATTAAATGACTGAAGAGCAAATGAATTTTTCTTCTGCTATCTCTAATAATGAAAAATCTCTTCTCTCCTCAAAAATAATACTGGCAGTTTTGTATTGAAGTACTCGGTGAGCCTGTGAATATAGGCAATAGCTGAATTTTTTTCCTCCAAAATTTTACAAGACGGTGCACACATGTAACCCCTGGGAAGCAGATATGCTGAGACGTCTCCTGCACCAGAGAGGAGACATCTGCTTCATGCTGCATGCAGCACAAAGTCCCATTTCAGCTTGCCACACAGGATTCACTGCATTTTATTTTCTGCTCTGCTATCCAAGGGCACTGCATATCCCTGTTATTTATGGGAAGCATCTGCATCTACTTTCTGAGAGCTTGCAAGCTTTCCCTAGACATAACATCCCACTCCACCCTCAGCCAACATTTTTTTGTCTTTTAATATAAAACTCTCTAGCCAGAAGCAACTAGAAGCAGATATAATCTTCTCCTTTGGGGCTCCTGATAAAAAAATATCTACCCATGTGACACAAGAGATTCAATTTTGAATATCACGGTTTTGGTCCTTCAACCACCTAGGAAAAATCCAAGTTCACAAACACTCTCAAAAGCCCATTTTTCTTCCCCTCTCCTTCCCTGGGCTTGCATATTTGCAACCTAATGCAGCTTTCCAAAGAGATGGCCATTTCCCCAGGCAGAGGGGCCTTAGCCCATTCATCTCCAAGCGCTTAAATATTTCCAGGAGTAAATAACTGCCTTGTTTCCTAATTGAATTCATTCAGGCTAAAACGCCTCTCCTGCCCCTCATCCTAATTAGCTGAGCATTTTAGATACCGCTCAGGTAAGATAAGAGAGGCAGCAGTGAGCAAGACGAAGAGCTAAGCGTGGCTCTGCTCTCCAACACGTCGAGAGCAAAGCGCTCCGTGGCTCTGCCCTGAGCACAGACCAAGCACCCAAGGAGCTGCATTCACAGGCTCACAGTACTGTGCTACACCCGCACAGGCTCCCAGCAATGTGCATTTAATCCTCTTAATACTGAGCAGCTTTAAATCTTTGGTACCTTCTGCTGCTTAATCTGCCTCAGTTTCCCTATTGCACACTGCAGACACAGCTCCACTAGCTGCTTCTCCACGTGACTACCTTCCAAGGGAAATTCCTTCTTCCTCAGCTAGCCACAACAGCCTCCAGAAAAACTTTTACTTCCAAATAGAAGCTGTATTTTCCCCTCACTTCCCTCCTCCATACTCCCATATAAAACATTAAATATATACAAATACAAAAACAAACAAATAAATAAAGACAGATCGGTTACCTTTCCACTCTATAAGAATAAGCTCCAGCAAAGACAAGCTTTTCTCATTAAGCCCAGGAAATTAAATATCTGTGGTGCTCCTAGCATGATCACAGCTTTCAGGTGCTGCAGTTGGGCACGTGCTGCAGGCAACTCCTCCCTGGTGTAGGCACTGTCTTTCTTGCTATGGGGGGCTCCATTCTCTCTCCAGCTGTGAAATCTGGTTGGGGCTGCCCAGGGCACCTTCCTCCATCCTCCCAAACCTCTCCTGCCCTCCCTGACAGCCCCTTCTGCAGAGCTAGGACCACTGGGGAGAAGACCTGGGAGGCTGAGAGAGTAAAAACCCAGCAAAGTGACATAGGGCACTAAAGCAAGGTCACCTTGGGTCATGCTATTCTTCCTTGCCTAGAACACAGAACAATTAAATTTTCCAAGGTGCCACACAAGAGTGACACAGAATTTGGGTCCGGTTTCAGCAGAAAACACAAAACCTTGCCTACAAGGCAGAGCAGAGGGAAGTGCTCAGCACAGCATGTCTGCCTAGTGAGCTGTAGTTCAGCAGAGCCCCAAATACAAATTCAGTGTGGCACCAATGGGCAGAAACAGCACACAAACTTACCGGATTTATTGAGTGCAGCATTTATAGTATTCATTGAATCTCCTGCTTTTATATGGTGCTCTGAGTAACAATTTCATTCCAGCTCTTACCTATCAGCATATCCAGAATCACCTCGTGTGAGTTTTCAGCAGTTCAGAGGCATGGAGGAAAACAACACTCAGATTTAGAGAAATGCACAGGAAAACCGTGATAGAGATACTGCAAACAGCTTAACGGGGAAGCAATTTTCAGTGCAGAAAGTATTTTTAAAAAAAATTCTATTGAACA
>JAVCKT010007163.1:26801-44312 GCA_032273925.1 Rhynchotus rufescens
CTACTGAAATGCCCTAATCTTCCTCAGGTGCAGCCCTATAAGATTTGTGAGCATGGTAGAAATGGGTTTTTTTTTACAGACATCCTCGTGACATCCCTTCGCTGCAATATTGTTCATGGCCATTCTCATTGTAATTCAATGCCTACAAGCAGCCAATATGTTGAATTTCAGCTGAAAGGGAGTTGTCTCTTGTCACTGAGTTGAGCAGAGCACAGTGCCCTGCAGAAGCAGTTTGTGCCAGTGAATAGGTGCTAAAGGAGGAGAGAACCAGCCCAGTCACTGATTTCTTGTGTGGTTCAACTAGCCATACCATTTTGTTTATTGCTCTTACCCCTCTTTGCACATCTATTTTGAGCTCTTTGCAACAGGATCTACTGCTGATAGATATTTTTCTGGGACCTAAAATAATAACAGGCTCACAGTCTCCATCATCAAAGGTTGATAATATTTTTAAGGAGGAGTCTGGCTTACTAAAACCCTTAATCTATGTGCAGTTTCTCAGATGTGTTACACTGGCAGATGCAGTCCCGTGAATTGCCACAGTGTAGTCACCTCTTCAGCTTGAGAAGCCTAGGCAAGATTTGAGCTAATGACTCAACCTTGAAGCTCACACTTGCAATTACATAGTTCTTTCATTGCTCTAATGCCCCGACAGTTACTTGTCAGCAGTTGCAAATTACTTATTTACAGAGCACTTCAGTAACCGAGGTGTGGGGCAATATGTGCCACATACACACGACAGAGACACCTCAGGGAAATAATTCCCTTGGTACTACAATGGTTGCAGTAAGATGCAGCCACTTGCTTACAGGCTCTGCTCAGCATGAGCCCCAAATGAGCCAGGACACAACATGTGCAATTAAACCTTTAATTACCTAATGGCAAACTAGTATGTACAAGCTAAAATGGTACAATTTTTCATAATATTGTTTTCCTTGCTTTTATGTGTTGGACTTCGTAACCTGCAGTGCATTTTAACATACAATGTGAAGTAAAGATACACCTCAGTTAAACATTGATTGTGTTGGAAATGAGACTGTCCGTAACTTGGGAAGTGCATTTCAGGTTTTACGAGATTTCTGACGATGAGAGCCTATGGTATTTCCAGTTCACCTTCTCAACGGTGCAGCAGTTCACAGCCTTGTGATCCGCAGGACACTTTCCCAAGCAGCAGCATCAGGTTAAGAACAGGCCTGGGGACAGATGAGGGTGCATGCTGCAGGCCTAGGTGTGGGGAAATGCAGACGTGTGGCACCAAAGCACTCTTGTTCCCATGCCCAATTCATGCCCCGTGTGCAGCTATGACTGACAAAAGCGTGGTGTGGATTCATTCCTTTTAAGATCACTCACAAAACATGCCCTCACGCTGTTAGCTCGCATCGCAGACTGCACCCAGGCACGTGGAGCTTGCATTAGTATTAGGTGTCTGACACCCTCAACCACCCACAAGGTGCTAAGCAGCTACTGACTTTCGCACTTTCCAGTTCATTTGGGAGACTTTGATAAATTGCAAGCAGGTGCAAATCCCCAAGCTAGCACGTGTGGCACATGAAAGCAAAGGCCTTGATAAACCCAATTCTTCTGGACCAGGAAACTTATGCTGCATTATAAAAATCACACACACACACACACACACAAAAAAAAACACTGGGGCTAGTTTCAAAATGAAGAAAATGCTTTAAAAGCTCTCCGTTGAAATAGGGATCCAGCCTCTTCAGATGCTCAGCAGTGGCTCATTATCTTTCACATAAAAATTGTATTTCGTCTTATCCCATCCCAGCCAAGCTTTTAAACCCCAATACCATGCCATGCTATCACTAGGCAAGGTGAATCATTTTCTGCTGAGTTCTGTGATAAGCAGCTAGAAAATTTCCAAAACCGAAGTCAGTCCGAAGCGTCTTAGCTTTACTATCTCCATGCTGCGCTGCAGTGCAGGCTTAGCCTAATGAAAACCATTCGGCAGCTCCCTCAAATACGCGGGAGCTTAGGTGGCTGCTCCCAGGGCTCAGATTTGCCGCTCGCAAACGCTCTTATCCCTTCACGAGCTTCCTGAGAGCAGGAGCAGGCGCTGATGGCAGAGCGGCAAAGCGGCGCTTGCAGCCCGCGCCGCGGGCACGGCAGCCCCAGACATCCCTCGAGCGCCACCTGCGAGATGCACTGCGGATCTGGAAACGGGAACGGCTTGGCAACCTTCACCTCTTGCTGCCTTCGCTTTCTCCTGGGATCACAAGCAGCCTGTGGAGACAGACCAGCGAAAACGCTGCTCCCTCAGGGCTGCTTGGGCTGTACCATGAATGAAGATTGAGCAAATAGCAGCAGGTGTAAAATGCAGGTCAGTCTGGAGAGTCAAGTCAGGTCAAAAAATTGTGTGCAGCGCTGCTGGCACTGTGTAACACCTTGAACATCTATATAACACCTGAAATCTTGCACAGCTGCCTAGAACAGGTTCCACAGCTGCTATAAACGTATAGCAGCTGTTAGTCATCTATGTACTATCTATATATGTTATTGTGAAGTTTCCTCACACAGTTAATAGCAGGGCTCTGCTCTTGCTTTTGGATTCCTCTGGATGAGCTCGAAGGGCACGAGAGATGTGCCCCAGCCCTTCCTCCTGCAAGGCGTTCCTCGTGGCAGCGAGGCTGAACGTACAGGGTGCGTGCGAGAGAACACGCCTCTGATACCCCTTAGAAAAATATCCCAACATGTGAAGGCCGTGAGATCTTGAAACTTATTTAATAACAGACTATTACTGGATGGTATGGCATTAAATAAGTGAACTACAAGATGCTATTGCACCTGAGGACTACAAAACTGCCTAACCAGGAGCACGTGAGCTACCCAGAGTGTACTCTGCAATGCCAGCACAAGCCCTTCCCGTGGCACAAAAGCTGCCTGGTGCACAGAACACCTGCATGACAAACATTGGATTTATGTGTGTTCGGAACCTGGCCATTTCACACAGGGAGAAGAGGGGCCAGGCAGCTGTGGGCAGCCTCCGACTGGCCCTGAGGAAAAAAAGAGCACCAGGTTGTGGCACACAACCCAATCCCATGGCTGTACCAACACACTGCAGGAAACAGTGAGGGATAGGCTGCTTTCCTTGGCCATAAGATTGCACAGGGTCACCCTGGGCCTTCTCCTGGGACTTGTCCAAGAGGAACAAGGAACCTCATTGAGGAAACCTGCTGGTGTTCAGCTTGTTGTGAGGAGAATACTGACCAGCCCCTTCCCACCACTGACCAGACTGCCCCAGGCACCACTGCCTCAGTAGAGAGACGTGGAGCTCAGTGCGGAACTTCCCTAAGCTCCTGTGTCCCCAGAACTGGTTTTGGAGAAGCTGCTTTGAATTTGTGTTGATTTATTTGGAATCAGAGCGAGGCCGCGTTTGGGGCATGCACCTCTGATGGCAGTGACTGAGAGTGACCTGTCCTGGCTACTGCACAAGGTGCCTGGCCACGGAGTCTCTAGCCTGAGGGCTTAAGGTCCCTAAATACTTAGAACTAAATTCCTGAATAAAGATTTATTATTATTAAACCCTAAGCTCAAAGCCTGCCTAAAGTATACAGAATGGTGACAGCTGCAAAACTTACAGGCTGCCGAAGAGAGAACAGGATGCAATTTTTATGGATTGAATACATGCCAGTAGGTAGGAGACTCTGCTCTTCAGAGGCCACCCACGAGTCCCATTATAAAGTGCCTTGTCCTAAGCTAAAATGTGTGACAAACTGCCCGGCCACTCTGAGTAGCTATGCAGGGAGCATCTATACAGAGAGCATCTGTATAGAGAGGTTGTGGAGTGGGCTGATGCCGTGACCCGCTGCTCGCTCGCCTCTCTGGCAGGCAGCGATTGGCAGCACGGGGATAGCAAAGGGATTTCAAAAGCAGTCTCACATTTATGAGATGCTGTCCCCGGTACCGAGCCCTGCTGCCGGTGTCCCGCTGCCCACACGGACAGCAGCACTTGCTCCAGCAGAAGGAAGGGAAGGGCAGGGCAGGGAGAGGAGCAGTGCGGGCAGCCTTCCTCCCCATCCCCAGGCACGTGCCAGCGCGTGGTAGAAGTGCAGTGTGGGCAGCAGCAAGGGATTTCCCCTCTTGCGAGGTGTAACCCAGGCTCTTCCCACAGATCTTTGGAGGGCATTGCTCCCTGGAGTAGCACCAGCTTGATCACACCAGCTTACTATGAACTGTTCTAACACAGACAGAAAAGAAAACAAAGGCTTAAATAAAGGTGGCAAAGGACTACGCACTTCCCCTTAAAAAAAGAAAGAAAAGAAAAAAAAAACGGAAAAACGTATCTTAAATTAACGGGAAAAGTAAAACAATGATTGCCTTCTAATCCGCTCAGGCAGGCTGCAGTGAAACCGCTGATTTGCCTCAGTGCAGGCCCGCTTTCTACTGGGAGAGTAATTTTATCCGTGCAGTGACTAAAACCCCTTGTGTAGAATAATAAATATTTTCATGTCTTTCATCCACCTGTATCTGCTGCAGAAGCTTTAATTTCCCAGCACAAATTGTAGTGTGGAAAAATGACGACTTCATCTTTACTTGATGAGTGAAGTTTTGGGGGTTGGACCCCTTGCCGTGACTTATTTCCACTTCCTCAGGCTTAGCTACAGAATTGTGGAGGGGAGATAAAGGAAAAATATTCAGCACGGTTCAAAAAAACTCCATCACATTCGAAGCTGCACAGGAAAAATTCCCACAATGATTCCCTGGAATTTGTAAAACCTGGGCATCAAAAGTGAAGGAATTATTTAAGATTTCGTTCTCTGCAATTCAAGCAACACAGAAGAGAGTAAAACGTCTTCGCAGGGCTTGGATCCAGAGCTTTTGCAATTCTAGCTGCATCTGTATGCTGGCGACTGTATCTATTTCCCCGCCATTCATATGCAGATTGCTCTTGCGATGCATGAAGAGACTAACACATTTGACATTTCACAAGCAAACATTTACAGAACAAAGTAATATCACATCCAAAATTATTTAAAAATAGGCCTTGCTGCAAATTGCAATGAACAATGATCTTCTGCAATCCCAGGAGAATAGCATTAGCACAGGCCCAAACCCGCAAAACTGCAAGCGAGGGTGCAAGAACCAGGAGGACAAGAACCACTTTTTTTTTTTTTTGTCTATTTTATTAGATCATGATTGAAGTAGACATTTAACCATAAGCTTAGGAATAAAGTTGTTCTTAAACATGCTCTTTCTTTAAGCTAAGCATGTTCTTAAAAATGTCGTTAAAAGAAGTTTCTTCTTTTGGAAAATGGCTACAAATCTTAAAGGGGTGTCTGTACTTAGACCATTTGAAAAAGTACGACCAAAGTCAAGCTGTTCAGGTTAAAGCCCCAGCAACTTCAAGAAAAAAATTTCTTGTTAAAACTGTTGTGGGTTTTTTTTGTTGTTGTTGTTGCTGCTGCTGCTTTGTTCTGCTTATACTAGAAAAGCTTCAAAAAATCCATGGGAGAATGGGCCTTGCAAGCCGAGGAGCACTAGCCGACCTGCCCGTCTTGCAGCCCACCTGAGCATTGGGGCTAAATGTGGAGCCTCCCCGTTAACACAGCAGCATCGCCAGGGACAGATATAAGTAATTCAAATAGAGAGAAGAGAAGAGATTTTAAACAGTAAATAAATAAAAGCTGTTCTTTTCTTATGGCAATTTCATTGACTGCTTACTGAATGACATCTACGGCATGAATTAAAAGGGTTCCCCTTTTATCTTCACAGTCAGCAGGACCCAAACAGTAATACAGCTCTGCTGGCAAATGCCACAAAAATGACTTTGTTTGCAGAGCTGCTCTTCAATTTTTGCTTGTTGAGGATAAATAATATGATTTTTTAATAACATTTCTTCTAACTTTCAGGTTATTAAATCTATGCAGATGACCACATCCCCCCAAAATAAACTGTTTCAATGCATTTTTCCTAAAAGAATGATGAAATAAATCCCAGAGAAGCAGCCCACTGAAATTTCAGTAGCTCAGGACAACCCTAACGAGGTTCCCCAACCTGCTTGAGCCCCCAGCAGCCCATTGTGTGGCCACTACAGGATTTCAAAAACAGAGGCCAACAACAACAAAAACCTGGCCAAGAGCTTCAAAGGCACGACACTAATGGTACGTTCAGCGTGGGCCTCATTACTCCCACAAACACACAGGGTGCATCACGCAGGGAGCAGGGAACAGGAAAATAAACACGATGTAAGAGCAATTTTCCATGGCCCCATGCTTTGGCAAGGAGCTGGGCTCCGGAGAGCGCTGAGCTCTCCCTCCTGCTCCAGAGCTCAGGCACATTCCTGGCATGTGCCGCTCACCATGGGGTTCCTGGCATGGAGCAAAGCCAGCAGGGCACCTCCAGGGTGATTTTTCACAAATTATTTCTTTACCTTATTTAGTCTTTTTTTATTATTTATTTTATTTTAAGGGTTTCCTTAATCCCCTCAAATGACTTGCTAGCAAGTAGATTTGTTTTTCTAAGCATGTCTATCAACCACAAGCTTTTTGCAGCTACCCTCCTGTTCTGCTGGCCACCTCACCTCTCACAGCACCATCTCTCCTCTCTCTGTATTTAATTTTCTAGAAGGAAACTCTGAGAACCACAAGATAAAATACTGCAACTACATACTTACAAGGATAATTTACATATCATATAGCTAATAGTGTATTTTATTATAAAATTTCCTGTCATGAGCATATGCTCTGGGCAACAAATAAACAAGATTATTCATTTTATTCATTCCTCTTGCCAGTGAAGCTGGACAATTTGGATGGAACGTGTGGTTTCAACAGTCCTTTGTGGTGTTGATTTAAGCATATTCAGGGTCATGTTTCTTTGGGATTGCGTTCAAATATAAAGATTGATTCTGATTTAATCCTTAAGGCACACAGACTAAGAAGTAACCTATGTTAAGCTCTTTTTATCACTAGATTCAAATATGCTCTTTATATATTTAGTCAGCAAGGAAGAAACATTTTAAAAGGAATTTGTGCATCTGCTGCATTGGGCACCAGCAGGAATTCTTTTTGTAAATATTTATGGATTTTACTTTGCAATTACTGTGCATTTTGGAACTATTTGTAGATTAATAATTTTTGTAAACATTTACTTATAGAAATAGCAATTTTGCTATTCATTAAAAAACAATACTTTTCTCCATTTTTGTACCCACTCTTAAAAAAAAAATCACATCTCTCTTGAGACTTAGGATAATGAAGGCAGCAGCTTTGCTTTTCTATCTGAAGTATCAGCATGGGTTTGGTTAGACCATGTTCCATATGCTCAGTTCAAATGAGACAGAAATCACCATCTGGTGATTTCTTACGTTAACCACACTGTTCCCACTTATCTCAAAAACACGCAAGAAGTGAAAAAACTAACATTTGCTTTTTGGGACCATATGCTGCCTTTTGTTACTTCCAAGGAAGATATGGAAAATTTAGATGATGAGCTAGTTGCCACTGTCCTTAAGTAATTCAGATAGAAACGTCTGGCTCGTGAACATGAACAAATATTTGCTATGTGTTTTCTATAAGTTACCCATAAGGATTTATTCCATGATAGTTATGTGGGGGACTGGCATTCACAGAGCTGATCTGAGCACTTCTGCAGATATTAGTTAGGCTTCTGCCATGTGCAGTGATTTTTCCAATTAAGGCAGTGTTACTCACATGTCCCCAGTTTATTACAGGAGAATAATTTGACAGTTTCATTATACCACCTGTGGGACTCTTGACAAGTAAATATATTACAAAGCCGAAGCGGTAGGAAACGTTCTGCAGACTCAGTATCTTCCCCATTCTGCATTTTCCCTTCCCCTTGCACGCTGAGCAGCAGCAGCCCTTTGCAGCAACACAGATCATCATCTTTCCATCATCACGCTGATAGCTGCTTTGGGGTAACCAAGAACCAGGTGAAAAGCACAACCTTCACTATCCAATATTGGCATTATCCTCCTTTTGTCTATCAGCAAATTCCCAGCTCTTCCATATGGGTTTCCTAATAACCTGTATGAGAAGCAGCCGCGTCTCCACATTTCAGGCCGTGACTCCAGGGAGTGAGCATTAAGCACATGCTTGCCCTTAATGTATACATATTTTGACTCATGTTTTTTAACTGAACTTCTTTATGAATAAAGCCACTCACTATAGTAACTCACCAGTGACCAAAATTCAAGAATTCACCTAAATCTTAGTGTTAGGAGAAAGCTTGTAACCTGTTTTTCTGTGCTTGAGTTTGATCTTCAGTATTCTATTCAACTCCCTCATTTTCTCCAGCTCATCTAAAAGACTCTCTGGTACACAAACCTTCTGTGTTTCCTTCACGTTTTCCACCAATACCTTATTGAAAACGAAACTATTGAAAGCTCTACTGAAATAGCACAATAATAGTTTCTATTAACTCTATTACCAAGTGAAGGCTGAAATAAACGCCATTCAGCTGATACCATTCTCAAGTTCCTAACCGCAGTCCACCAAAAACTACATTAACACTGATAAACCTCTGGTGACCCCCACAAGAGAAAACATGATGACGTTCCTTTGCACCAGGCTCTGCTCGGAGCTTCGCTCCTCCAGTGGCATCTCATTGGGAAAGAGGACCTCAGGGCACCTTGCCAGGGTGACCAGCGGACAGGTAAAGCCTGCTGAATAATCTTTAAATCCTTTCTTTATCATCTGTTCAGTCCCTCTATAAGATGTGTAAGAACACCTTGTAAATGGGGATATTATTGAAAACATCTTCTTCATTGAAGCTTCTGTATTCACTGCTGCATGCCTCTGATGTGAATGCCACAGTTCCCATTTGTTGAGAAACACGAAATCTTAGCTTTTCCTCCAGAGCTGGTCATCTGTCAACCTCTTTTTGACTACTATTTTTTTTTCATACAAGAACCATAACTGCAATTATTTATGTAACACTGAGAAGGGCAGTCTATTTTGCTCACTTGTTGTAACCAGGAATTTGACAAAATATCATTGCAAACCCTTTGGCCAGGTAACTTACTGAAGCTATCAAGATTTCAGTCAAGCAGCATAAGGTCGTCTTTTTTCCTAGCTTAGTTTAACGACCAGAAAAGTCTCCACACATCACTGTTTTATTATACACTTCTTTTACCATGATATAATGCTAAATCAAATTTCAAAGCATGGGAAAAACAGGCTTTCCTCTATAAGTAAAACAGCTTCTGTGCTCATCTCATGTACCTGATGCGAGGGTATGGTCTGTCCCTGGCAGGGATGGGGACCAGCTTGTGGACCTGACACGCTGGGGGTTTTCATGACACTGGATCTGCATATGCATAGTCATACTTCTATGTCAAGAAAGGGCACAGAAACAAAAAAAAAAATCTAACATTTCTCATCTTATCACTGTTGGTCAGCAGTCAGGCCTGGAAAGCCAGTGGAAAGCGTCCAGTTTCCAACTATTTCACCATTTGCAGAACGTTGCTCAGCTGCCTGGTTTCTTTCTCTGTCTAAAAAGTTTGGCCAGATTTTACCTGATATGAAGGCATAAGACGGTGGCCCAAAAAAAAAAAAAAAAAAAAAGAGACAAGAGTTACACAGTGAGACAAGGAATTCATCTTAAAGCGAAGCTATCAGAAGAACTTGATAAAACGGGGTACAACTCAATCTGACAGCACATGTAGGATTAAGCTGCGCTATGAGATTTAACATATTGAGGAACATTTCTTGCCCTGTATTTAAGAACAAGAACAATTTCTTATATTTATCCTTCATGAAGATGGAGTACTCTATATGTCATTTGGATAACATCTGTATTTCCTGATGGCTTTTCTAAAGCAATATTGGATTTCTGCATTTTTAAACTTGTTTTCTGTGTTTGTCACTAGGGATTTCTTATCTCTTTAAGCATCTTCATAAATTGAACACATCCACAGCAATGGAACTGCAAGAAATGAAAGAAAATGACAAGGATGCAAAACCCTACTCTTAATTTCACAGTCCAGTTCCTCAGCACAGGGAAGGAAATGTCTCCCACTCTCATCCTCCAGACTCCCAACTCCACACTGTTGTTTATTGCATACTCATCATCCATTTGACACACGCTTTTACAGATTTACACATTTCCAGCCTGAAGCCTATTAAAGCACCAATGGACAAGGCAAAATTTATTTATTAATTTAAAAATATTAAAAATATATAGGCAAAATTTAAAAAAAAAAATCAGGCTTACTGCAGGTTGCTACCACTTACCAACTGAGAATTAATACATATGGATAGTACCTGCATCTAAAAATTTTTCAGATTCACTTTCAGAGAGCAGGATTTCACATGGGTAGTTCAGGAATATCACCACCAAAGCGACTGGAAAAAAAATGTGGAAGAAAAATTAGGACTTGCCTGTTTTCCAAGTTGTATATCCTCTCCCAAATGCAGCAAGGGGGCAGCAGCTTTGCAGCTTTGGTCTTTGCACAGCACTACTGCTTTTCTAGCACACTGTTTACTCTGCAGAAACCAGCCCTTGGAAACTTGGGCTGTAACTAAAATTTGTTTTATTCTTCTTCGCAATAATTATTTCAGCATAAGCAATGATAAATATAAGTAGCATGATTTGGAAGGGTAAACGTCTTGCAGCACTTTATTTCAGACTTTGCTATTAAAGCTAATACTGAACTCTGCCTTTACCACCAAAACCAGGAGGGAAATGGGTTCTGGTGGGGAAATCACATCTGCCACATTCATAATCTCCCAGTAAATTGTATTAATATGATAGTAGAGTTTGCATATATTTTAAATCAAAGTAAGAAATAAAATCTTTCATTTCTTTGATGGTCTAAATTTATTTCTACTGGTAAAAGATTCGAGACACTGCTTAAGCTATAAAACTCGGAGTAATTTTCCCCTCCCTCCTGCTTTGTGCATTGAGGGGCAACTGAAATCTCAAAAGAATGGTTAATCACAGGAGATTTTCTCCATTTTGTCTCACTGAAACCTGACTTTCCAGATGCAGGCCTGTAATTGCAAACTGCTGTCCTAAATCCACAAAGCATCCAAAGTGTGCAAATAATGGCAATTTTTGTGTCTCAGATTCTGGGACAGAACAGCTAGGGTTTCACCTATCCTGCTTTATCCAGGATACAGCCTCTAATGAAGAAGCAAACACCAAAAGAATTATTACAAGTTTAACTTAGTTTTATAACAGATTAACTAGGCAATCACAGCTGCTTTTATCTTAGTTTAAAATAACTGCTCCTTAAGCGGCTATCTCTAGGAAATAAAACATTCACAGGTATTTTATAATGAGCCAGGACTGACAATAGATTTCCTCCTGAGCCCTTCGAGTACAACTCCCTTTTTTTCCTTTTTTCTGAACCAGTGCAGAACCCTTTTGCACGAACATGACCGTCCCAGGAAAGCGATTCAGCACCAACACCGGTGCTTCCAACTCCCTGCAAAACTGCCCGTGCGGAGGCAGCTGCGTTAACTCACCGGGAACCAAATATTCCTTGCAACAGACAGCGACTTCCGTACAGCAGCTCATCTGCGTCTTTCCTTAGTAAGGACATAGCAGAATCGTGCACCTATTAATTCCTCATAAAAGGGCACCTATTAAGTCCTCAGAAAGCTGCTGCTCTAGAGTATTTAGTGCTCGATGACACAACACATGATGATATGCAGTTGACATGCACACGATTCCGCGCTCAAAACGGGCAGCCTGCCCACCCTGACTCCACATTCCTGCATCCTCTCTCCTGGCCATGAGCAGGCCCCTTCACAAGCGCGTCCGTGTCCGGATTTGCTTCCTTGTCGCTTGTCCCTCGCGGCGCCGGCGACGGCAGATGGCAGCGCTGCCACGGCCAAGGCCGCCGCTGCCAGGGAGGGCGGCCAGCAACCGGGCACAAACAGCACACAGGAAGAGAGCAAGGGGGAAAAGAAAGAGGGGAAAAGGGAAAAGCCAAAAAGAAAAAAAAAAAGAAAAAAAAAGGCAGTTTAAGAGGTTATTACGAGCAACGCAGCCCTCATGGAGGAAAATCAGCTGTGTTTTGCTTCCAGCTACAGGGACTGCAGAGAAGGGCATGCATTCTCCTCATCCCGGCTATATAGGGGATGCCGAAATGGACAAGTGCACGGAGCCGCCTCGGGAAAAAGCTCCCAGCACCAAGTAGGGGTCAGTTTCCCAGCCCCACAAAAGATTTCAGCCCCACAAAGCTAGCAAGAAAATGATCTTATTTCTAATGAGGAATAAAATTGACAAAATGACACTTCAAGGCATCACTCTGCTCAATTGATTGGACTGTTCTGTTCAGATTCTAGGCTTTTTAAAATGCCTTTTTAAAAACAAAATAGAATGCATTTCTGAAGAAAAAAGACTGTCCCTCTAAGGCAGGTGGAACAGAAAAAGCCGAGCCTGCGCCAGGGAGCACAGACACAAACTGCTTCATCATTGACAACTGCTCCCAATCTCAACCCCAGAAATGCACGAAAACGCAGAAGTTGACAGGACCTCCTGTCTCTTCTCCTGTCCCCACGTGCGCGACAGGGGATGCCCAAGCTCACTGAGCTCCAGGGCACACCCCGCACCGTCTGGCTCCTGTAGCCGCTTCCCCTGCGCCTTGCTGGGACGCTGACCAAGGGAACAGGACAGACCAGGCAGCCACCAGCTCCCAGCCCCTTCAGCCTGAAGGGACCCCAGCAACCTTAACTGCTTTAAATACCACAGCTACCCCTCAGCACCCTGCAGATCCACTCCTTGGTCACATGGCCTGCTCTGTATCTCTTCACCAAGGATTTCAGGGCTCCTTCCCCCTGTATTTCCAGAAAAAAAAACAAGGATTTTTATCTTCATTATCCCTGTTAATAACCTGCCTTGCACAGCTGACTGAGCACTTGCTGATCTACCCACCTGCAGCTCATTAAGCACCAAGCAACAGCAAGTTATAGCAACTTAATCACAAAAGCCCCCCAAAGACACCCTCCTTGTTCAAGCTCTTGTTTCACAACCTGGTAGAGAGAGGCAGTTCCCTTTTCCCACACCTGCAACTTCCCTACATGCGTTTTCAAAAGGAGCACCCAAGCTCTCTGGATGAAGGGGAAAAGCTGGGACTTGTCTGGGAGGCTGCTGCTGCTCCAGGCTTCTTATGGAGACCACAGTGAAGCCAAGGACAAGGGGGAAAACAGAGAGAGTGACAGAGGGAAGCAAAGGATACGAGGATGCATGAGACAGAGCGAAGACGCCCAGTGCCAAGGTGGGACAACTCCAGACCTTGAAGTCCAACAAGAGTTTAACAAATTTGTTTCTTGCACTGTAAGAGGGAAAAGCAGAGCAAAGAGGGAAAAGCCCACAGGCTTGCTCACTTTTGCCCCAGAATTATCCCTGCTTCCTTCTCCCATGTCAATAGCAGCTGCTTCTGTGCCAATGCACATCAGTCACAAGGTGTGCCCTCGACACCAGAAACCGCACAGCTGGACATGTGTTGTCTCACATTACACAACCAACAGAAACTGGTATTAATAGAGAAGCAAATGTTACCACCAACTTGGCCCCGTTTCCTCCCACACCCAGGAAAGCAAGACTGTCCAAAGGTTGCTCCTAAGAAAAGCTGCAGTGAAACTGTTTGCGCCCGTGCCCAAAGGAGAGAGGCAGGTCCAGAAGACACAGCACTAGTTACATAGCTTGGCTGCTAGGGAGCTTCAGTTGCCTCCAGCACCTCTCCAGTAGATCCCAAACTCACCTTTTGGTTGCTACAGTTCACTGTGCTTTGTTTCTGACAAGTCAAAGGACTGTACTTCTACCTCTACTTCTGCTTTTTTATTTGTAAAAAGCTGTTCTTTATTTGATATTACCTCTCAGTAACAAGGCAGGCTGGAATGTTTCCTGTTGCTGCGTCTAAGTGTTCTTCCTTTAATACTCACTATGTATATATATATATAAATATATATACACGCTTCCCTTAAAAAGTTTGAATCCTTTAGAAGCCCCAATCTCACACAGTGGTGGTCATGGCACACAGCCCTTGCCCTTCATCACATGCCATGCCTTCCAAGCCACGCTCTTCCCTGCTCCCCTTGGGAGGCCCACACAGCTACGGAAAGGCTGCTCTGAAAAAGAGACAGCAGAACAAGCTAGGTTTTATTTCTGCAGGGTTATTTCCAATATGAATCTTTTCCCTGAAGTTGTTTACAGTGCAGCTCCACAGAACAGCTGCACAGCGCACAGGATCTGTGCAAGTTTTCCAGAGAAGCAGAATTCAGAGCAAGCCATTGGGACAGCTTGCGGCACAGTCACGCTCTCAAGAACGCCTTCCAGGACAGCAGCACTGGGAAGACTGGTAAATGCAAGGATACTCAGGTAAATCTCAGTGCTCCAAGAGGCTACGGCCTCTAGGATAAACAGAAAATCACTTTGTAGCTCATGTAGTGAAAGAATTAAAAAGATTACTAGGAGGGAAAGGCATTAAAAGAAGTTTGAATAAAGTGCCACGTAGCAAAAATATTTTAGCCACACAAACACAATAGTGAACAAGGTTGCACTAAAACACAGAGGATCAGGACATGTAGAAAAATGACCTAAGGGCAAGGCTGAGATTCTAGAAAAGCAGAGCATGGCCGAGAACTGCTCCTATAAACACAGGCAAATGCTTTAATTCCTCATAGGACTCCTTCCTAGCTGCAGTTTGCTTTGTGAAGAGGAGTTTTCTCAGTGGATATACCCTGGAGCTAAAAATCTTTTCATTGCTTCAAATATCACCGGAGTCCGAAGAAGGACATTTATTTAAAAGCCTGTACCTGAGATTATCACACCTGATACTTTGTTTTCAGAAGTAAACAAAGTGCTAACATTTTGAATAAAGAAAGCATCTTTATGAAGCTCTCAGAAAAATACAGGGCAGCTTCGTACAACAGATTTTGAAAAGGCATGAGCTCTAAAACTCAATGCTAATACAGATAACACGAAAAAAATGTAAGAGCATCTTTCACCTCCTTCCTCCCTTCACACAGGTTAAGTGCTTAGTCCAAACTTTGCACGTGAAATATGATTAGTGATTCAACAGGATACTGCAGAGATGCAGCCTGGTGCCTTGCTGCTCCTGATGCAGGGAGCTGGCAAAAGCGCAAGGCTCTGGATTAACGATGGAGAAAGTTGTTTTCCCATTCCCCTTAGCTACTGTTTTTTCTAGGTCATGAACTGATAGGAAGGTCTGCAACCTTTTAGGCTAAACAAGGATGCACCCAAGCAGTGGGAGAAGTCTGGCCATCTCAGTGGCCAAGTGCCTGTGACATTCTTTATTATTGCTAAAGCCTCATGTTAAGTGCCAACATGACAGTAACTCCGAAGCTAATTGCATCTTATGCAATGCAGTATTTCATTTTTATGAATCAGTTTTAAATGTGCTGCTCTTTCTTGAGAGCACCTTTCATTGGGAAATGTCCATGAGTAAGTTCATTTTGCCTACCTGTACTATTACTTTAGATGTCTTCATTAAATCAGGTTTATAAGGTTACAATTCTGTTGACTCAGGAATTACTCCAGGCTCTTCCTCATGTAATACAAATCAGGTGCTAATCTCTTTTTTCCTGCCCACAAGGAATGGCTTGGTTTTGCTAAATTAGACAACATGCAGGAGGCTGGAGCAGCTCTCTCCTAGCTCTGAAGTAAAACACAAAAAGCAGATGAGATACAATCACAAATATAGGTGATTGTATCTTTCCATTTAGAGGAGAAGCAGTCCTGGGGAAAGATGCACCTCTACCAGGAGTCAAAGGCATCTGACCATAACTGTGTATTCATTTCTTGAAATAAAAGCCCTTAAGCTTTCAGGTAAAAGGTTAAAATAAATCACTTGGATTTACTGCAGACACTATATGAATGCTCATTTTAATGATTAAGAATGACAAAATGAACTAAGTATCATATGAAAGAAGCTCCCAGCCACCCAAGTAAAAATCAAGCGGTAAAAAACCTCTAGTTAAAAGATACCAGTGGGAGCGCATTACACACAATTTGACCTCAAAAATCTTCAAGCTCACTTGCCAGAAACAGCAATCTTTACCCTGTTCCTTGCCTTAGTAGCTGCTCCTTTCCAGCCGCAGTTTACACCTAGACATATAATTATCTCATTAGCAACACATAATCACACTGACATTAAAGCCAGTTCACGTTCCATGCCGTGCAATTACCCTGCATTTTGAAACTGACACTTTGGTGTGTTTTTCATATCCTAGCATTTTTGAATGGTACTTTCAAATTCTTTTAAGATTGCTGCTTGCAGGTCAAACACAAATTAGAGAAACTTGACAAGATCTTTCAATCCAGGTTTCCCAAATTCATGTCAGAATGTACACTGCTATTCTTCCAAAGTGCAATTTGTGAATCTGGTAACATTTTTTCATAACTGCTCAAAACACTTTTTTAAAAAATATTTCTAGCCTTGCAATTTTTCTAGTTCTTAATTTATTATCTAATAACATCAAATAAGGGTACCCCATTTTCCACAAGAAACACGTGAAGTTGAATAACTTCCAGCAAATACATTCTCAGATTTCCTTCCATGGTCAAGCTTCAATCCCTCAATATACATGATATGTCATCTAACAATGACTCTAATCTAATAAAAGTTTTTGTTTCATGACAGAGTAATTGGGATGCAGGAGATGATCAGTATTTGTTATTTCACAGGGAGGTAAATTTGATTTAGTATTAGCTGTAGGTAATAATAATTAGGCATGTATAACTCATACAGAAAATTAAAAAACACAAAGTTTTTTCTTAAATTCCTTCTTACTTTCCATCGTATTTCTAAATTGATAGAAATTTAAGAGCATGTAAGCTCCTCAGAAACAAGGCAGCATTCAGATTCACACCAACACATGTGCACCTTACAGGTAAGAGCAGCAACAGGACTTTAGAGACACTTCTTCCCCATATATGTAATTAAACCTGCTCATGAGGGTTTTGCCTTCTTTGTTGGGAGTAAACATTACTATTTCACAGAACTAGTGTGAAGTATTTAGTACCTCAGTCCACTTTTTACAAGCAAGTGTCCTATTTACCCCAATACGTTGGCGAAGGCAATTCCTTGTATAATATTACATTTCTTCCCAATAAACACACCAACAAAAAACATGTGATCTCATTGCAGGAAATAAGTATAATTTCAGCACGTTGAAGTTTGCTTCATGTGAAGCAAGAAACCTACCTTGTGCTTACTGGCCACTACCCATCTCTTACTGCTGTCATGCAGTAAGATGGGGTCATTCGCCAAACACTAACTTCCCACACCTACAGTTATCAAGGTATTCATGGGGAAAACCCACCACACATGGGTACCCAAACGGTTTAGAGAAAAAAAGCACCCTGGAAAAAGATGGGGCTCTAATTTTACTTAAATAGCTATATGCAGGTACTAATGCTTTAACTTCTCTTGGCTACAAGAGTACAATGAGACTAACTGTAGCAATAAAAATACAGAGTAATTTTAATAAAAATTGCATCTTTCAACGAGTTAAAAGAAACAAGCACAGAAAAGCATCAAAAACGTGACTTGGCGAGTCATCT
>JAVCKT010007166.1:0-10006 GCA_032273925.1 Rhynchotus rufescens
TCAACCCCTAATCTGTCCTGGTGTCCAGGGTTATTCCTCCCCAAGTGCAGGACCCTGCACTTGCCCTTGTTGAACTTCATGAGATTTCTCACCATCCAGTTGTCCAGTCTGTCCAGGTCTCTCTGGATGGCAGTGCATCCCTCAGGGCTGTCAGCCAGTACTCCCAGTTTGGTATCATCAGCAAACTTGCTGAGGGAGCACTCCAGCCCTTCCTCCAGGTTATTAATGAATAAGTTGAACAGGACCAGATCGAGGACTGACCCCTGGGGGACACCACTAAGTACAGGCCTGCAACTGCACTCCACGCCCGTGATTACCACTCTCTGCACCTTGCCACTGAGCCAATTCCTAATCCACTTCACCGTCCACTCATGTATCCCACACTTCTAAACCTTGCTCAGTAGAATGTTGTTAGGGACAGTGTCAAAAGCCTTGTGGAAGTCCAGATAGATGACATGCACTGCTCTGCCCTCACCTATCCAGCCAATCAGAAGGCGATCAAGTTAGTTAAGCATGATTTCCCCTTAGTGAATCCATGTTGAGTACTCCTGAGCATGGTCTTATCCTCCCTGTGCTTGGAGACAACAACCAGCATGTGCTATTCCATCACTTTCCCGGGGATGGAGGTGCGGCTCACCGGCTTGTAGTTGCCCCGGTCCTCCTTCTTGCCTTTTTTGAAGACCAGAGTGACGTTGGCTTTCTTCCAATCCTCTGGCACCTCCCATGTTCTCCAAGACCATCCAAACAAGATGGCGAGCATCTTGGCTAAGACATCTGCTAGTTCCCGCAACATTCTGGGGTGCATCCCATCAGGGCCTCGGATTTGTGGGTGTCGAGTTTCCTTAGGTGTTCTCTGACCCACTCTTCCTCTACCCAGGGCAAGTCTTCCTCTCTCCAACTCTCTTCACCTATCCCTAGGGCCCAGGATTCTAGAGGGCTGCCTTTGGCAAACACAGAAGAAAGGGCGGTTTTCAGCAACTCTGCTTTCTATGTGTTTTTTGTAACCAAGGTATCCACCCTGTTCACTAGTGGACCCACGTTTTCCTTGCCCCATCTTTTTGTTGTTAATATATTTGAAGAAGTTCTTGTTACTTTGCCAGATTCAATTCCAAATGTGTCTTACCTTTCCTTGTAGCATCCCGGCATTCCCTGACAATGTTTATGTATTTCACCCAGGGGATTTTTCCTTTCTTCCACATTCTGTATACTGCTTTCTTCTGTTGGAGTTCTGCCAGGAGCAACCTGCTCATCCACTCAGGTCTCCTGCCCCTTCTGCCTGACTTCTTACACAAGGGGATGCACTGTTTCTGGGCATGGAGGAAATGCTGCTTGAAAACTAACTAGCTCTCCTGGGCCCCTCTTCCTTTTAGAGCCGTAGCCCATGCGGATCCTTCCAAGGAGGTCTCTGAAGAGGCTAAAGTTGGCCCTCCTGAGGTCCAGGGTTGCAAGACAACTTACTCCCCTGCCTCCTCCCCGTTGTATCTTGAACTCCACCAACTTGTGATCACTGCAGCCAAGGCTATCCCCCACTTTCACATCTCCAACAAGTCCCTCTTTGTTGCACGAGGTCCAGTAGCCCACCTCTCCTCCTTTACTCTTCCACAACCTGCGTTAAAAAGTTGTCATAAACACACTGCAGAAACTCCCAGGACCCTTCGTGCCTTGCTGTGCTGTCTTTCCAGCAGATGTCAGGGTAGTTAAAGAAGTCACCCATGAGAACCAGGGTCTGTGACCATGAGGCAACTTCCAGCTGCCTGTAGAAGGCCTCGTCAACCTCTTCCTCCTGGTCAGGTGGCCTGTAGCAGACACCCACCACAGTGTCTCCCATGTTGGCCTGCCCTTTAACCCTTACCAAAGCAAAAGCTCTCCATCTGCTCATCATGCACTCCCAGGATGAGCTCCATGCATTACAGTTACTCACTCACATACAGAGCAACTCCACCACCTCGCCTTCCTAGCCTGTCTAAAGAGCATGATAGCACTCCAGTCATTTGAGCTATCCCACCACGTTTCTGGGATTCGTATGAGATCACAGTGCTGGGACTGCACAAAGATTTCCAGTTCGTCTTGCTTATTCGCTCACTGGTGAATAGGCATTTCAGAGAGGTAAATGACGTTTCCCAGGAGGGGTGAGAGAAGACCCTCTATAATCATGTCCTAGCCTTGCTTCCCCACCACTATATGGATGCCCATTGACTTTGGTTCTGTGGAACTGATTGACCTATCTGTGTGACATTCCCCTTCTCCCTTCTCGCTTAGTTTAAAGCTCTCCTAACAGGACTGGCCAATCTTTTGGCAAACACATGCCTGCCCTTCTTGCTGAGGTGGTTGCCATCCTATCCCACTAGCTGGTGGTCATCAAACAGAGTCCTGTGGCTCTTTTTGTAGTAGCCAAAACCCTGTTGCCAACACCAGTGGCGCAGCCAGTTGTTGACCTCAAACATCCGTTTTCTCCTTGAATCCATTCCTCTCATTTGAAGTATGGAGGAGAACACTACCTGGACTCCCATGCCTTTAAGGCTGCTTCAGGCTGGCTTCTGTTTTCAGAGTGCAAATTCTTCAGAGTAACTTATCGCTGTTATATGTGTATTAAGTACCCTGGAAACTAATGATCCAGCTAGCCTAGACATGATATTTCAACCTCCCCATTTCTGAAGGTGAATGTCATGTAATCCTAACACATGCTGCAGTCTACAAATGACATATTAAAGTAGTTCTTCTAGTTTCTGTGTTGTTATTTGAGCTCCCATAAGAAGTCAAAAGACTCCATCTATCCCAAGTACTCATCATCTCATAGATAATAACAGTGGAAGATTCTTGATCACATGTTGATCTATTTGTGTTGTCTCTTGTTCTGTATGTATATATTACATTTATGTACTCTGTTATACTGGTGATACCAGTACCTTAGAGACTAATTGCACTATTTCATCAACCCAAAAGATGTAAGATTTGGAATTTCATTTACCTGCCTGAGATGAAATTGTATTTCTATGCAATAATTTCTGTGATTTTTACTGTTATTTTAAAAACAAATATTCAAATGTTTCTGTATTAGTTTTATAAGGAAACAGTGTTTTCATTTTTTATGAGTCTGAATGGAACAATAGTTTCAGACAGGGCTAGTCATCATGTAGGCAGTCACTTTGAATCCTTGTCTACACAGCATCTTAATCCCTATTGCAGTATTCTTGCTCTGTCTTTTTTCATGTTGGAATTGATTGCCAATCATAAAATATCTCTGTGCAGGTGACAAATTACCCACAGAAAGCAAGCTGATACCACTGAATGTATCTCACTTGTGACCTAAATCTGGAAATAAATCGCCTCCAGCTTGAAAAGCCTGTGTATTAACCCACTATGCCATATAACCATCCTCTACCTTCTACAAGTTAATGAATGATTCAGTGGTTTTCATGGCTTCAGTTCAACATCTTATTTCTGCAGCTGGAGACACAGTTTAAAAATATTGCATGTGAAACACATTCATAAAAGCTATAGGTCATTAATGTGATTTGTTTACTATAATCTCCCCCAATAGCTTTTTTTCATGAACAACTACTTTTCAATTTCCAATTGTTCTGAAAATCCAATAATAATAAAATGTTCTATAGAAATTAAGACATGACCTCACATTCTTTCAGTGTGATCTTGGCCTCCACTGAAGAAACGTATATGGGCTCTTCAGGCACTACCTACCTGTGAACAAGTCATTTCCTTTAACAAAATGTGGAGAAAGAAATCCTCTATAAAATATAGATATAAAGATATAAAATTTAACCCATTCAATATAACTCTGATTTAATCTTTTCTACAGATAATAATATAGAAGTAGATGCATCGCTTTATTTTATTAGCTATGCAGACATAGTCAATAATTTAGGCAATACTATTTCACTTTTTCCATTCCACCTGTCCAACTAGATGCAGCACATATAAACAGGAATTTTCTTATCACTGCAAATCAAATACATGAGATGGAAAAGAAGAGCTAGTGCTGAAAGGAAAGGACATTTCAAATATACTTTGTTGGAAATAAATCAGTGCTTTCCTAAAGTCAGAGCGCAGCTGATAAGGACCATGGAGCTGGGTGCTTTCCCAGATGAGTGATGCTTCAAAAACTGAAACACGGAATTTGAAGAAAAGAAAAAAGTAATTATCCTGAATGTTATGTAAAATATTCAGGAACTGCACATGAGTCCATGAAGCTTCCTTCTTCCATTTATCTCAGACTCAATTATGAAGATATAAGGAAAGTGTTTAAGGCCATTATCTGTTTTATTCTCATTGATTCTTAAAGAGATTACAGCATAAATTCATTAGAAGCTTATTGGAGTACATTTATAACCTGCGACCTGAGTTGATACAGACAAAAAAAAAAAAAAAAAAAAAAAACCCCAGAAAAAATTAGTGTTCAGCAATATGTAAATTGAAATACCTCTATTAGATACTGACCACATACTTACTTTAATGCTTGCTTCATAGAATATATGAGACTAATAATGAGACTAATACTACATTTTCAGTCTATAGGGACTCACGTTTATCTTGGTATCTACCATCATAGGTTGATAAAATCTTCCATTAATCTGTGATTTATCACCATCAAAAGTTAGCTTATGAAAATTTTTAATGACATAAAATTCAGCCTAGTTTGAGGTATAAGCTACTACGCAGAGTGAGAAAAGGTAACAAAACTGCTTTCAGAATAGGAATTGTGAGTGCTAGTATGCACTGCAAAGTAAACCTTAGAGTAAGAAAAGCACTTTATTTTCTCCCCTTAGTGTATTCTGTCTTAAAGATCAAGAATGGATCCCACTATGCTATTTTCTTGTAGTCCAAGAGATGCTGGCAGTCTGATGCTCACCAGCCATGCTACAAGTACATTTGATTGTGTTTTTCTTTGAGGAGAGTGCTCTTCATTTTATGTAAGATAGGAGAAATGCTATACAGTTGGTTTTATACAGTGGCTACAAAGAGAAGGAAGAGAAATGTATGATTTGTTTATATTGTTTACCTCATCAATTGGCCTTAGAATTGAGTCCTTTTCTTCCTATAGAATAACTATATCTGTATACTGTTGTAATACATCAGTGATTTCCTAGAGTTCTCCAATGAATAAATTGTTACAAATGCTGTTGTCAGACCATTCACATTTTCTCTCTATGCAGCAGGTTTTACATACACAGGATGTTTAATTAATTTTCTGATTAATGTTTTTTTTATTATTATGCTACTGCCATTTGGCAGCTGTTTTGACAAAACTGCCTTCCTCATTACAGAATTTCTGCTTGTGAAAGGAAGTCAACCATACCAAATAGACTTATTGAATTATCCAGCTCACCAATTATATAGTATAAAATTATTCATCCTGATATAATTTGATCAGGAAAAATCATTTATCTTTAGTAACTGTGTTAAATTAGATATTATTCTGCTGGATAGGTGCAATTTCACAAGTGACTGTAGTTAGAGAACTTTTTTTAATTTACTTGAACACTAAGTTATTGCCTATTTTCTAATTTCACTTTGTTATCAGAAAGGTTAGTTTCTGAATAATCACTCTACTGAGCCCAATTCATTCAAAGCTTAAAAAGCAACACTTTAGCTATTTTAGAGCAAAATGCCAGATTGATACATATCATTGGTAATGCAATTTTGAAAAGAGCTGTTCTAAATGTATTTCAATCTGCTTATAAAATAATTAATTCAAAATCAGTCTTGTTACTTTGACACAATTTATTTGTGCTCTTTGTGTGTGTTTTGGCACTATGTCAACACAGCAGTGTTGTAATTAACATTAAAATAGCAATTTTAAGTCCTATTTTATTCAATTTAATTTCAAATTAACCTCACTATCAATGTATTTATATATTGTGTCTACCTTGTATTATCTCTTTTTCTAAAATACAATGTTTACTGTGTTAGACATATCCCATTGTATCAAAAAAAATAAAAATGAAACAGATAACTTGTAGACTGCAGTGAATAATTAGTCAAAAATTTATACCTTTTTTTTTATTTCTTAGATTGAAAAATGCTATTGTTTGCCTTATGCTCCAGGACCTCCTTTTCTGTATGTTGCCAGCTGAAAGTTTGAAATTCTACATGAGCAACACAACCAGTGCATATTTAGAGTACACTCCTATGACTTTTAGGCATCTCAAAATGTTTTACAAATATTTCACTATGCATTGATTAAAAGATTTTCCTCTTTGGTTTCACGATCTTGTGTTGGACATCCACATGTTTCAGCTCTCTTTTCCAGTCCAATGAATCATTATTCTTCTGAAGCTGTCTAGCTTTTACAGGTCTGCTGCAAAGCAGGTCAGAATATCCATTGTGGCTTTTTTTGTGAGTGAGGTCTGCCAAGTTATCCACCATCTAGTCTTCCTACAAGAAGGGAGGAAGACTACAAGATCCCAGAAGTTTTTGTCACAGTGCAGGAGCAGAATAGACATAGCTGTATTAGAGCCACCTTTTGGTCACATATCCTCATCTTCTGTCCTCCTAGAAAGCTCAGAGCGTCAAATACCCTCATAAACCATCATACGTGTTGTCCTTATCAGTTCTGTGTATTTCTGAGTGTTGACAGCACTGTCTTGTTGCTGTGGTTAACACTGCCATGTAGCCCACACACCCTAGTCCTTGCTGCATGCTTGTCAGCTGAACCTTGAGAGATGTTAAGGCCTTTTGATTTTGTCTGAGAGATAGAGTCAATATCAATTTAGTGACTAAAATCTACATATATCAATATCCAGAAAAGTTGTGAGAAGGGTATCACAAACCAAGTGTGGACAAAGTGCATCAGTGTCAAGGTGGAAACAGATACTCTTGAAACCATCTCATTAATCGGCTCCAGAACAGAGACGTATTACATAAACCATTGATGTCCAGACCTAAATAGTGAGCATTCTGACAGTGGCATAGATGGGGGTATGGTGAAGTTCCCTAGAAGAAAAAAAAAGGTGCTAAAGGGGCGAAGACGAGTCTATGTAAGAATTATGAGAGAGATGGCGATTCTCTCCTGCCAGATTCCTATTAAAAAGAGATTGTGTGGGGTATAAGCTATTGTAACTCCTGAAGTAGGAACCAGTGGCGCCTGTACCATTGTATATTAAATATGGGCTCCTGAAACTAGAGCATATTGGATCTTTAATGCAAGCGGTTGCTGATTTCTTGTGAGGTGAGGAATTAAGAAATCCATCTGATACTAGATATCACAGTTGATTGAGGAGGTTAGGAATGAATGGAGAAAAAGGATTGTAAAATGTGGGAAGATATAGGATATACAGTTAAGACAGGATAATCTTGGTAATCATGGACTATAATGTATATCGTGCAAGTACAGAGGAATAAACATAATTGTATTTATGGGGAGAATAAGATTATGTACTATAAAGCATAAATATGGATAAGGTGGATATATGTACTATATAAATGAATGCACATGAAGGACATCCAGCAGGGCAGATGCGGGAGGTCAGGTGATTTTGAAGGTGAGAGAGAACAACCTAATTCTACCATAGAGAATGAATAGAACCTTTACATATTGTGGTTATTTTTTACATTGAAAATTATGATGCATATTTTAGTAAGAGACACATTTATTTGACTAATTTAGATGATACCTTCCTCAGTAACTTCCCAGGGAAGTTACAAATCACATGTGAAAACTCTTACTTCTTGAAGATTATCAAACTCATGTCCAATAGAGACAAACAATTTAGTGCTACTTATATCACACAGCTGCACCACACTTAAAAACAGCTTCATCTGTTTTTTCAACTGATTTAAGTTTAAGATCAGCTTCAACTGCTTTTAAGTTTAAAAAAGTCTTATTTAACACTTTTTTTACTATCATGTTCAAGGAAGTCTGTAAAACTATTTCAGTGTTAAGAAATGAAGAAAACAAGTTGTCAGTCTTTAACTTTGAATAAAGTTTAGACAGCAAGGATATAATGTTTCAAATTATTTTCTGTTTCGAGATCACTATAGTAAAAATGGGCATGTTTTCTGTACTGTTCTGCTTTTTCCATGACATTACTACCTCATCTGTTTCATGTGTTTTGCTTTTTCTTAAACAGTAGATCACTGTTATGATAAAAAACACTATTATGAGTATTTTTTGACTTTAAACAACAATATTAATGGAGTTTGTTTCAAAAATAATGAGGTGAACACTTCATTTTTTCCTGTGTTTCCTGTATAAATGCCAGTGTGATCAGACTATGAAGCTTTTGCTTTGTCATATTCCAAATTTCAAAGATTTTGTGTTGGTAACAACTTTATTCCACATCTTGCCTGTTCTAACTCTGCTGGTTTCACTGGAACAAAAAATAGTTTGTTTCTTGAGGAGAAAATGGGTATTTTTGTTTGTTTTATCCATTCTGGTTTTAAGAATATGAGAAACAAGCTTTATACAAGGTCAAAATATTTAACTAGACAACTAATAGTTGGAAAAATAAACAAACTTGCATTCTTGTGTGACTTGAAAACATTTACTTTTTCTTGCCAATATTTGGAAAGTTATTTGGAAATATTACCAGATAGGTATACAAGAGTTCCTTCAGGAGTATTTTGTTTTTTATCATGAACTTCAACCTAGCTCAGCAACTCCAAATTTCCTGGCTTATTTATATTTCACCATTTATATGGTTCTATGACCTTTTCTCTCCAGGGAATACAAGATAGTAAATAAAAAATATAATCACAAAAATTCCATTACAGAACAGTTTATTTTTTAAATGTTTCTTATTCCAAATGATGAGCCTCGTTTTGTTCATTCCTTGCATTTTCTATATAGTATTGAAGTTTATGAGAAACTCCCTTTTGAGAAATATCTATATCTTTCACTTACTAAACCAGTTGTGTAGATGATAGGCCTATTAACAAATAAAACTGTCACACACAGTGACAGTGGTTCAGACAACCCCTAATCTTACATTATTTGGATGTCTTCTTCCTCACTGTGTGCAAAGACCATTTGGTTCAGTTGTCAAGTGCCTGAATCTTGAGTTTTTCTTTTTCCTTCTACATGCTTCAAAATCTCTCCTTTTTGGGAGGAAAATGAAGAAACCTTCATTTTCAAGGTGCATTCTACCTCTGAATTCTGCATTTTTTGTGCTGTGCCTCTGAATTCTAAGATCATGTTGGCTTTTTACCTCATTTCTGTTTGAAAATGAAAGAAAGGTGCCTACCACAACTGCTTTTTATGTCAAGTATGCATACTCTCATGCATATTTTGGGTACTTTTCCTAGAACTCCTGACTTATGTTGTGCCATAAGAAAATACTTTACCCTGAAGTTCTGGACACCTTTTTCATCCTCTCTCTTAGCAAACACACTGCTCAACAAATTTTGTCACAAGTGACACATATGCTGTACCTAATGTCAATGTCTATGGTTTTAGAAAAAACAAAATATCACAACACTGGGACATAACCTTTGGTATCATACTTTCTTCAGTACTGTCTTCATAATAAGAAGTGAACAGTGAGAATAAAAAGAGGGCTTGATCTAGATGTGCTCATCCTGGGAAGATATACCTGGCCGTTGTACAGAGGCAAGTAGCAGTCTTTTTAGATCTTTACAGCATCAAAATGTAAAGCTTTTAAAGCTTTGACTAACAAAGCTTTAAATGCTAGCAGCAGAAACCATCTTCCTTGATATATGCTAGAGGCTTTAAGAAGTCTTAATTCCAGCTGAGGCAGTTTGGATAAGCACAGCCAGATGAGAGAAGAAACAAGGTTGTTGCCACTTTATGAGGCTGTTGGAAGGGACCCTCCTTGCACCTGACTCTCATGGGCACCTGGTACAATGTGGCTTTAAGTAGTGCATTTGTCTTCAATCTTCTAGAGCAACAGTTTCAGGTCAAAATGACAATAACTGCACTGTGTTCACCCCCCACAACAAGCTTTAAGTGGTGATTGAAACAATATCTCTTCTCATTTCTATTTACTGGGTTAAGGGAAGTTTCCCTGTGGAACAGACTCTCATCTATTTG
>JAVCKT010007167.1:6493-21173 GCA_032273925.1 Rhynchotus rufescens
AGCAAAGTCTTGTGATTTGCTCTTTTTATGAGTTATGCTGGACAGTTATGGACACTGGAGGCCAAGGACAGGCCCATGCAGATGGCTGCACAGTTCAACGAGAAACAGATGCTGCGGCACTGACGGTGCTGCCAAGCTGTTATTAACCTTCTAGAACAATTATTAAAGCAATAAAATGAAAATTAAGAGTTATCTAGCTATGGCAAATTGATATTATGAAAATGAGCCCTAAAGTTATTATAACGTTCTGTGTGCTTCATAAAGCATTAAATAGAGGGCTGTAACGAGGCAGCCGTCAAGGCACTGGGGAAGCGACCGCAGAAGAAACGAGTCGTTCAGCGCAGGCTCCGAGCACTGAGCGCTGCCCTGGCCACGCTCCTCAAGCAAAATCCACCATCCATCCTCCCGAAGCGCCCAGGAAACACTTCAGAGCTGGAAAATAAAGAGGTGAAAACACTTGGGGGCATCACGCAGCAAAGGAACTCAGTGCAGAACTTTACATTAAACTCCACAGAGCCCGGGCAGCATCGGGGCGTTCCCCCAAGTCCCAAAGGGCAGAAGCTGCAGAGCTGCTATGGGCTATGCCCAGTTGGGCAGAGGACACAAATCCAACAGAGCGGATCACGAGGCATAAAATAAACGGTGCGAACCAGCCGAGCAGCGCTCTGAGCTAAGTGAAACCTTCTGGTACACGTAGGCCATGTGAGGAGGGGACCAACGTCATCTTGAGACAACAACTGCTGGATGCTGTGAGCGTGGGGAAATATTTGTTAATGTCTGATGGCAATTCAAGAAATGCTGCAGTTAATGACAGTGTCTGAATTAAGAGCAGAAGCTTCCAAAGGCCTGGGAAAGGCTCGCTCTAGGGGAGTATATGCATCTCCTCCCCCTCCAATATAAAGGAGAAAACAAGCGGGTATCTCATAACAGAGATTCATTTTGAACAAAACTTGTTGGAAATGGTCTGTGTAGAATATGGCTAATGCAATATCTACTGTAGCTCTCCCAAAGGTGTGTTGCTATATGTGAAGACAAATCAAGGTTTTATCATAGTTTTTGTGACTTAGGCTTTTAATCTTCATTTTACCAAACCTATATTTTGAGCTGAAATTTTCCACATACGGCCAATGGGATGGGCACCTTTTCTGTGTCTGAAACCCACCAAAACCATAAGCTATTCTGGTCTATGAAGGCAGGGGAAATTGTCGTTTCCTCACATGACAGACACAAAAAAAAGTTTTTAATTAACATTTAACAATTGTTTCCTGTGGGTTTGTATCTATACATGAAACAGCAAAAGAGAAGAAATCACGCCTTGCTTCCAGTCCCCTCCACACAATAGCGAGCAGCTGAACTCAGAGATGTTACAATATATATGATTAGGGTCACAAATATTTACATAATCCCAAAGGGCACTGCTCACTGTGCAATAGTCGCTCATGCTGCATTATTCATGGGCGCTCAGATAACATTTCCACAAATGCCCAGTGCTTAACGAGTCCTGAAAGCCTTGAGTTGCAGCAATTATTCCTCATGAAAATGGGTACCAGAGCATATTATTTGTTACTCTATTTGCTTCTCTCCCGTTAAGTTCCAACTGTCAAGCAGAAGCAGAAACAATATCTTGAGTGGTAGGTGACAGCTGCGGTCATGTATAAGGAATATTGAACAACACAGTGAATTGGGAGGGCGAATCAGATGATGGACGTATGTTCTTAATAAGTCCTTCAAAATATATCACTGTGAAGAGCACGCATCCGTACCGAATGAGGGTGAACTTATGAATTATTTACAATACAAAATAGGGATAGAACTGATGAATATTATTTGCTATAGACTGTTTGAAGCAGCTCCAATTTTCCCTGCCTTTACTGCTACCTGAGCCGTTCACGTACAGAGCACTGACCCCAGCGCACTGCGGCGATGCCCAACTTGGCTCGAGCACAACAGCCTTCGAAAAGCGGGTTGTGCCGTGCAGGAGGCTCCTGTTTCCCCACGGACACAGGCTGATCCTCATGCCCGGCGAGGGAGAAACCCCTGGGGTTGGTGCCCTGCGCCGGGAGCCGTGACAAGCTGCCCGCACATGTAGCCCTGCACGGGGGGCATCCCCACCGCCAGGCGCGCAGCCTCCTCCCTCCGCGCGGCACACAGTTGTCGTAAGCATATGGAGAGGCCCCGCTGGAGGCCAGCATTTAATGCTCTAGTTAATAATGTTTTCAAAGGGGGAGGGGGGAAAAGGAGAAAAAAAAAGAAAAAAATGAATTCAGTAGGACATGAATACAAGTGGTAATTACACTGACTCTCAGGTGTAACATCATTTGCCAAGGTGTGAGCATGCACGATCTCAAGTTGTCCTAGCACTCAAATAAATACAAGATGTGGTCACTGTGCAATGTACTCAACAACTGACTGCCCATATATATCTGAATTTAGCCTGTTGGTGGTAATTTTGAGGCTTGCTGACAGCAATTTACATTGGGCTGGGGTTTCTCAGCCTAACTGCATCCTCGAGTACAACAGAACAGTTGTATTTAAATGTCAGACAACATTTAGCTGACTTGTCTTGCATGGTCCCCTTCTCCTACTCGGGGAGTAGCAGCCGGCTGGCTGATGCTCGGAGTTGTTTTCCTCCTGGCTGGATTTCTCGCTTTAGCTGCCAGCATTTTTGTTCGTCGATGCCTGGGTTTTGAAGCTGGTACCCACTGCTAATGATACTGGCTAGCCTGCTCGGTTACAGAGCAGCGAAATACCAACAGCCCACATCCCAGAATGGAAAAAAACGGTGGGATCAGAGAGCCAGAATGTGTGGGTATGGATTTCGCTCCAGGATCAGCTGCGTCTTCCTCGACTAATTAATCTGTGAGATCTGAACAGTCGGTAGAATGGAAAAAATGGGTCAAGTTGGCAGCATGGGACTTTAAATAAATAAATAAAAATGAGGCATTAGCTTAGACTGCTTCTGCTTTGTCCACATTTGAAAACAGCACACTGGAAAATATCGCATTAGAAAATACAATGAACTGATGGTGAGTGAGCTGTGGGCACGCTCTGGGACACCCCTGCCCCACATGCTGGAAAGGCATCGTCACCACCCTTAAAAAACTGGACCACGATGCTGTGAGGATGCCGGGATGCACAAGCACCTTTCAGGCCTGAAAATGTCACCCATTTCCCACGGGGAAGCGAAACACCTAATGGCTAAGGGCAAAAGGTGAATGATGAGGTGTGCGCTGCCAGCACTCCTGTGTCTCCATTTCTAGTGGGTTTGGTGGAATGGATTTTGAGCTAGAGCTGAATGCAGCTTTTCTTGAGATAGAAAAGGGGCTCCTCTGTGCAGCTTCTGCGACATCTCATCCAATTATTTCAGAGCCCTCTTGGCCAACAAGACACACAAGAAGCTCGAGACCCACCTCCTTACAGCCCTGAGACTCCATCCCTCATCCCAAACCACTGCACAAGTGCCAAAGCCAAACCCCTATGTGCTGAGAGCAACTGTACACTGTCTGGTTTATGCAGGAACCCAGGCTAAGCAGCCAGACGCACCTCATAGACCTGACCCACCATCCAACTCAGGTGAACACCCGACACAACCCCCCACCCCCAGCAGGCAAGCTGTGGTGAGAGATGCAGGACACGCCGCTCGCGTCTCTGCACCAGGCTCTCCTGAGCCTCCCAAACACTGTGCTGCGGTAATTTAAGATGATTTACAGAAAATAACTTGTTCTCCCCTTGTTTCTTCACAGAGTGCCTCCTCTCCCACTTGCGTCTGCCCACTCCCTTCCCACCCTCCGAGCACAGGCAGACTCCACCAGACCTATTCCCGGCCCCCTGCGGATGAATCCTGCCTCACACCAGGAATCAAAGAGCAGGGGCTGGATGCCCCACCAGGTTCTAAAAGCGACGCAGAGGGGCCGATGTCGCGGCGCTCGTTCTGGTTGCTGGTCCTGCACACGAACACCGGAGCCATCTGCAACGCTGAACGCAAAGCACCCAAACAAATTTCTTTGAGGATTTGCTGAGCGCCACCATCCTCCTCCACAAAGGCAGTGCTGGGCTCCAGGCTGGCTGCTTTGGTTGGCCCCCTCCCGTTCCCTTTGCCTGTGACCACGTCCTTGTTGTCTGCGACACAACTTACTTAAAACTACCCAAGACTAATGGCAGCAGAAGCGGCTCAGCTCCGCTCACTTTGTCCCAGAGCATCACAGGGCACCTATTTCACTCCAGCTCAACTAGGCAGCCACGATGGAAGCCTCACACTTCGCTCCTTGTCTAGAAGTGAATCAGGCCCTGGGGAATGATTGTGAATCGTGGCTAATGTGGATGATGCCATTTGTAATGCAGCAAGGTCAAAATACGTAATTAGCAGTTTTCTCTGTGGGTTTCTTTCTCTTGCTGTAGTTTCAGCTTTTCTTGCTTTCTCAGGCCAGCAGCCACCTGTGCTCATTGCAAGAGGATCAAGCCTGAGCTCCAGGAAAGACAACGGTGACACCCCAGCCCCAGGGACATGCAGCTCTACAGGTGCAATTCCACATCACCAAGCAGCAGCTCAACTGTCATCACGAAAATGCGACGCATCCATCTAAAGCACTGACCTGCCATTCACGCTGGGTATTATTAGGTCAAAATCTATAGTAGGAAAAGTAGTCGCAGCTGCCCGGCACATAAAGCAAAAGCTGTGAGCAGAGCACGTGAACTGGAGGAAGGAAAATGCTATTTCATGGACACAGAGCTGCAGTTCTTGGCGTTGTAACACGGCGCTGGGCAGCTCTCTGGAGGGCTGCTGTCCTGCGAGGGCCTCTCCTCAGACCTCAGCCCCACAGCTGGCCTGACAAGGGCTAGAAAGGAAATTCAAAATTTAGGCCAATTTCTCCACGTCTCTTTAAAAGCCTAGTACTGTTCTAAATAGAGAAGATTAGCAGATTGAACTGATATGGTAACGAATACCGCTGGGGAGGGAAAAGCTACGGAGACAGGGCAGAAGAACCAGGCAAGCGTGCCGCAGCCAGCCAAGAAATGGCAGTGAGCAGTAGCTGTCTCTGCGGTAGATGAAATCAGCTTGGATCCTGGTTTATCTGCTTCTCTGGCTCCAGTAACTGATTGCAGTCTAACATTGAACTCCACTCCTCAAATCTCAACACTTTATCTTCAGAGATAGTGCTGGCACCAAGGGCTGGGAGAGGGCTGCCCACACACTGCCTTGTCCACAAGGAAAAAAAAACACCAACTAAAGCACAGTCACGTTTGGAACAATTTCTATTTATCAATGGATTTCTCTGTATTAACAGGAGAAAAGCAAACTGTTTTCCTATGGAAAAGTCTAGTGGTGGTGAATATGGGACAAATCAAGTTGCTGAAGCTCCTCTGGCCAGTTGTAGATTCTTCAGCCTCTAGATACCTGGCTACCTCTTGTATATACAAGAAGTGCAGACTTCTGTATCCACACAAGGGAATCATCTGTCATCAAGAAGAGTTTCAGTTGAATCCAACATTTGCTTCATTCACTGACATCTGCGTATATTGTTTTATAATAGGCAATATTATAATCACATCACATGCTTTAGAGTTGCGGAGAGGAGTTTAAAACATTTCCTGTTGCACATTTGGGGTAAGAGAAGCCAAGAAGGCTTTGTCCTGATGACTGCCTCTCTTCCAAGTGTAGAGAGAACATCTCCCCTGATATTTTATTACAAAAGTTTCACTTCTGAATCTATACAAAAAAGATGCATTTTCATTTTAAATAAATGTTCAGAAGGATCCTGAATAAAAGCTATTACAACACCTCCACAGCTTACTGCCATATTATATAATGAAGATGCACACTCATGTATATGTGCCTACACGTATCAACTTAGGTCTTTACTCACATATTGTGATCAAAGCCCCACAGATAAGTGCAACTTTGTGGAAGCTTATGTCTGCCTAGGTCAGAATTACTAAGGCAAAGATCCACATTTATAGGACGAAGACTCCCCTTTCTGCACACACAAAGATTCAGGGCTCCCTGAATTTGCAACTCCCTCACTAACCTGCACGTCTGATGCACACAAACTAAAGGAAAAATGGGGTAACCTGAGAGGAATCTGAATGACTTGGTCAGTACGCTGCACACGAGGAACCTTCTGCTCCGCAGGTCCCTCTGCAGCAGCCCCTGCTCCCAAAGGGCAGAGCAGCTGGGGTCCCGCTGCGCACGGAGCAAAGCCGCAGCGCCGAAGCGGCAGAAGGGCAGCCGCAGGTTGTTGTGTGCTCTGTCAGCAAGAGGGAAGGACGAGTCCACATGATAAATATGATCAGCCTCATGGGAATTTACCACCCTCCTCACTTGTGATGTCCCACAAGCACTGAGTTGTTTTGCTTTTCATTCCTCTGACCCCTCAATCAGGGATTCACTCCGAGGTAGAGATCTGTGAAGCACTTGTTAGAGCAGCAGCAAAAATCTCCCATGACAGCCCACAAACTTTGGGGCTTCCTTCAAGGAAGATGGGCTCGATTACACCCAGCCTAAAGCTGAGAAATTATATCAACTAAACCACAAAGCCTGGAAGGCTGGCTTTGGGTTCAGCTGTGAAGATTACCATTCCTTTTCAATCTCTTCCTGATCTTGCACAAAATCCATCACTCTGCACAGCATACCCCTCTGCCTCTGCAAATCCCTCACACTCAGCTTCACCCCGTGCTCCCATCTCCATCCCAATCTCTACCCTGCCACAATCCTGTTCCATGATCAGATGCAAAGTCCTCTGCCCCTTCCCTCTCCATCCTTCTCCACCTTCCAGACCATCCACTTTGATAGGGCTAAATGGGGCCAAGCAGATTCCCCAGCTTCCTCCTCCTGCAAACAGGAGCTCCCAGCTGCTCCCGCACCAGCCAGCTGCCACCCCCGCTCCCACCCACTGTGGACGCTCCCTTCCCCGAGTTCATCCCTGCTCCTGGGATCCCACGCGCTTCCAGCGGCTCTAACACGTGATCCGTGACTCACGGGTCACGGCAGCAGCTAAGCCGCTTTCCCAAGCCCAAATCCAAAGCATCTGACCCAGCCCCCTGCGGAGCGCAGACAAAACGCACCTAGGAAATCACCCCGCTGCCGTTCGCAGCACGTCCTTTCTCCCTCGCCCCTCCACAATTCCAGCAGGAATTTTAGACATTTTGTGTGCCATGGACATGCCTCCAGAGTCACACTCTATGTGACTGATCTGGGTCTGCAGCCATGGAAATGCCTGTCCTGGCCAGATGAACTTCTTCTGGTATCCCATGGAAAAATAAAGCAGTATGTGGAACAAATTGATAGTAACAATAATAGGAGTTAAATTACACAAATTATCTTGTTACTGACATTAGAACTAAAGATGGTGCATTGCAGCTGGCAGTAGGGCTGGATATTCGAGCTCTCATCATGCACAGCTGTATTATTGCACATGCGAGACCGAGGAAGACCCTGGCGTGGGAGCCTCCTTCATCGCTCGGGGAGCAGCTGCGTCTGCAGAGCGGCTTTCAGTGCAGCCCTGTCCCAGCATGCGGAAACACACACCAAAGCACCGGGAATTCCTGAGCAATCGGGATACGGATAACTGTGGGAGCACCAACACGGTTAAAGAGATCCACTTTGGAATCGTTTGTTCATGCATGAACACAGGGGGCCTAATTTGATTCCCAACTAGTGATATAAAACGCCATGTCGGAATCAGAACCACGATAATGCAAGGAAAAGTGAGAACGAGGTTTGTACTACCTGGGAATAGACGGGCACATCTGCTGAGCACCTCCTTTTCTTTTGCCTTAAGATTTATGGCCTTAGCCACAACAGGAGGCACCGCAAGCAATCGCTTCTGCGGGCAGCAAATGATACCCTAGAGCAAGGGCTACGGCGCACAGGCTGCGGTGTCGGCGCTCCCCAATACCACTGCTCCCAATGTGCTGCCAAAACACCAGCCAAAGGCTTGTTTGCCTTTACAGTGCATGTTTTGGCTGTGTGTAAACATAATTTTAAAAAATCACTCCTTGCTTTTTAGTTTTTCACATGATTTCTTGTACCTTCTCCATCCCAGCAATGCAGAATTCCTTCTAAGGAGCCAGAGCCCATCAAACCCCATCTCCAGCTTCAGATCACATGCGCGGTGTCTTGCATGCAGATAAAGAGCTAGATTAAAATAGTATTAGAGATTGCAAAGCACAGCTCCCGTTGTCAGTTCTGACAATATCTAATTTGTAAGTGCTTGACTATGCATTCAATGTTCTTTTAATAGAAATCCTTGAATATTTTTCTCAGGTTTGGAGAAAAAGAAAAAAAGGCGATAGAAAAATTAAATTCCAGGACTGGAACTAAGCACACATCTATAGAGATTTGCACAATGGTCCATATCCAGCCAAATTTTAATGGCCTATTAAAAGCTCAGCCTCCACACAAAGACAAAGCTGCATTTTCAAGCCCTTAACAACTTTTTCCTTTAGTAAGTTTGTCCGTGAAGAGCAAACAGACATACGTAAGCATGAGAGTATTTTCCTTAAGTCTCTGTGATAAATAGTTTATCTTCTGCTTTATCAACAAAACCAGTCTGAAGCAGATGCAAAACATACTTGAATCTAGACTTACAAAACCTAGAAAATATCATCAAATATAAAGTCATTGAGAGTAAGGTCTTAAAGAGGGAGGTTCTGGACAATGTTAATAACAACTAATGCTGATGGATCCATTTATTCTCTGATGCAACGACACAGATACTCCAAGCCAAACACTACACAAGGAAAGGAGAATATGCATCTTTGCTAAGCTGCTTATGAAAAGAGTCAGAGACCAAACTGTGATATAAATTGTTCCTATTCCTCCTGCATATTGCGACCTTCACTCGCAGCCCTCCTCTCCAGGGCAGGTTGCGGAACCACATAAGCTTAAACTGACACAGCTAAGAGCACAGATCACAGAATGGTTGAGGTTGGAAGGGACATCTGGAGATCACCTAGTCCAACCCCCTGCTCCAGCAGGGACCCAGAGCACGGGGCACAGTGTGGCCAGTGTTATTTCCTTTCTCCTGGGGTTTATCTGTTCTAACCTCACAGGCGTCTCAGGGACCCAGGTGTAACAGCCCCAGAGGTAACTGCAACATCCCAGGGAGGGCTGGGACCTGAGGTTTAGGCTCGATTGCAGGAGCACGGCAGGTTTTGAGGGAAAACTTCCACCTCGCTTCCCACCCTCCTGCTTCCAATTTTGTTAGGGTCAAAAAGAGTACTGACTAATGAAGAAAATTCCTATTAGGCTTATCTCAGTCCACTGGGATCTCTAAATCCTTTATCAGTATTCAGAATAAAAAATAAGATAAGGCCCCACACTTGTTCAGGCTGGATTACAGCATGCACCAAATTCCTGGAATTCGCCTCCAGGAGTCCTGCCGCTCACTAGGAGCCTCTGCTCCCTGCCCGGGCCCGGTGTCTCCTGCAGCCTCCTGCAGGGCCAGAGCAGCTCCATGGCCAGCAGCACCTTGGCACAAGCTGCATTTCAGCCACTGCTTTGTGCCCCTCCTGTCTACCTGAGAAACACCAATTGCCCTGTCATGTGAGCTTTACCGTAACATCTCTGTTCCAGCAAAAGCTCTTGCATGCATGCAGGAAAACCATATAAAATTGTAAACTCTGCAAGTGTCACACTCCTGGAAAAATAAATATCTATTTCTCTTGGAGAAATGGCAGAAACTCTTTGAGAAGCGATGCTCCTCTCTGCCAGGGAGACTTGGCCCCTTCCTCCCTTTCGTGCCCCCTGCTCACCCCGGTTGGGTGCACGGCACCTTCTTCACGCCACGGGAACCAAATGGTATTTTCAGATTGCTGTTTTAGGCTTCTCTACATCAGACTTGTATAAGCAGTTGCCAACAGACAGTGTCTAATCGAAAGCGAGAGAAAATAAAAAACAAAAGCAACATCCTTAAATGATTTAAAAAACAAAAACCTGCAGGATTGATTTGCAGGGGAATTATTCACATGGAAAAGTGAAAAGAAAAGGGTGACAGGAACCTATAAAGTCCTGAAACTCTCCATTTCATCGCCCGGTAAATAAATTTTTAGCAGACAGCAGAAAGCGCTGAAAGACATGGGGAAACCACAGACCAAGCCCAGCAAATTCCACAGGAGACTTCTCCAGGACTCCTGCTAGCACCAGGGAACAACACAGAGCTTGTTCACCTTATTCAGAGGATTCATCCTCTGCCTAGGAAACACCATCCAATATAAAGTCCCTGTGTTAACCTAAGCCACCGTGGAGTGAAAGGGCTCACAGAGGAGCAATTTTTCATCTGGGTACAGACAGACTGCAACAAAGCAGGAGGGGAGATGTTGCTGTTTCCAAGGGGAAAAAGAAATTACGTGCTGTGCACGAACATATCCAGCTCCAGCCGCTGCTGGCGACAGGACATCAGCCACCAAGGGCCAATAGGCTGATCCCCTGTGACAAATCCCATATCCCTGTGTAGTTAACCATATAATTAAAGCCTGCTGCTGCTGCATACACTAATTACCGGGGCAGTGTTTATTTGAGGAGCCGGCCGCCCCTCGAGTGACTGCAGCAGCCGGGCAGCAAGTGCCTGGAGCTGGCGGCTCAGGGGGCACAGGGACACGCACCACGCCACCCATGCCATCCGCGGGTGCTGCCGAAGCGGGCGGCTGCCACCAGCGCGGCGGCTTTCGCCTGCAGGCGCAGCGCTGATGCACCAGCCGTTGCACCAGCGCGGCGCGTTCCCTGCACGGGACAGCGAGCCCCGCGGCGCTGCTCCCGGGCACCGGCTAACGCGGGGATCCTCGGGTGCGAGGCCCACGGTCCCCTGCAGGGACACGGCGGGGGATCCTCGGGTGCGAGGCCCACGGTGCCCTGCAGGGACACGGCGGGGGATCCTCGGGTGCGAGGCCCACGGTCCCCTGCAGGGACACAGCAGGGGATCCTCGGGTGCGAGGCCCACGGTCCCCTGCAGGGACACGACGGGGGATCCTCGGGTGCGAGGCCCACGGTCCCCTGCAGGGACACGGCACCCAGCGTCTCGCTCACGGGTTTCTGCTGCAGGGTTGGACTGAGGCTCCCCCATGAGTTTTCCCAATTACCGCCGCAGAAACAGCAGTCGGCATGGGGAGAGAGGCAGCTCTGCTCTCTATGGGTTGCTTGCCAGGAAGAAACAGGAAGGATCATTATTATTTTTTTAAATAGCAACTTTTGGGATTCTGTCAGAGAAATGATTTTGCATTCTAACTTACCCAGCCTTTTCCTATGCCATTTGCTTCTTTTTGGATCATCATGGGTATTACAAAATTGTGTTATTTATACTCCTGTTCATTTGCACATTCCCAAGATATGCTAATAGCTGAGCTCTAAGCGCTGCAGTGAAATGTTAATTGACTGTTCCCAGCACCTCTCCTCACTCCTCCGCTCTCCGCTGACAAACGTCTCCCCCAGCTGCCTCGGGAAAACCTGCCCTTCCCAGCACGGCAGCGAGATCCCGTGCCGAGCCCCGGCAAGCACGCGGATCCAAATGGCAGCTCGAGAGAAACTTCAGGCACTTGCATAAAGCCACAAGCTGCTGATTTAAAGAGCTGATGCTGGCTAAGGGATAAATAGCATCATAACATTTTCAATTTGTGATTTTTGTTTGCAAGATTTAGGGATGAACGACACCAGCCCAAGCTCTGCAAAACCACCAGCCTCTGAAAAACAGCAGTGTGATGAGCGAAGCTCAGTGACCCTGGGACAAATCCAGCCCCACGCCGCCCCGGGACCCCTAGGAAAGACCCAACTCTATCCGGCAGACAAACTGCAGGGGAGGTTTGATTCCTAGAAAACACAATTAGGGAGGATCCACCCGTGTGTAACCTGCATTCCCTCCTCCTCTTCTGCCCGATGCTGTTTAACGGGCTGCATCACTCACATGTGGCTACTTTCCCTCTTTCTGCCTCGCACCACAATATCACACTTATTTAACCACAAGTGATTTGATACTGAGCTTCCTCTCTAAATATAAAAGCAACTTAGTGTAAACCACACAGCAATTATTACTGTATTCATTATATAGTTAATAGCCTGCAGAAAAATAATAATAATAAAAAAAGTCCTATCACAGACAGGACGGTTAAGTGCCCTATTTCCAAATGAACTGCAACTTGCTAAGTCACCTGCGCCGGGTCTGCTGCCTTCACCATGCTGACAGATGGCATTTTGTAGCTGTGAGACACGACAAATTTAAAGTGCATTCTTGAGGCAAAAGACATGAGAAAGGAGTTAAGGACCTAAAATGGTAAAAGATGGACTATGAGATGTGAGCAAGCACATGAGATACTCACACGAGGACTGATGCCCTGAACTTCCACGAACATAGGTTGGATTTACTCAGCTGCAAACGACCCCAAGGAGGCCGACAGTTCCAGCCCTTGGGTTCAAGGCCAGTGCTCTGGCCTGTCCCCTGCACACAGGGAAAGCCAGGGCACGTGGGGAGGCCTCAGCACAGCCCCAGTACCAGCCTGGCTAATCTCCTTTATACCTCGTCCGGCTCCTTAGAAAAAATAGGCAATGAGGAAAGCAGCTTTAAAGTAACTTAGTGATGATAAGGAGCAGTGAATCAGCGCATCCAATCTGCCAGCTCACTGGTTAAATACATATAAAGCCTATGAGGGTCAGCATAAATAGGATGCCGAATCCTTCTGTTCCCCGTGGGCAAAAGCCATCCTCAGAGATGCACCTATCCAGAGGGGAGTATGCCAGGACAGGTCAAACACACATGTGGGAATCAGAGACTTCTCACTAAACGTCACATCCTTCTATCACAAAGAAAACTTCCAAGGTTGAAAGCTAAGCGCAACACCTTTATTTGCAGTGAGTTTCCTCACCTTCCCTTCCCCTACAGCCTCCTGACTCTAATAACAACAGTGGTTAAGGGTCCAGCACTCATTTTCAGGCTGCACTCGTTGGCTTTCACAGTCACTTACATTTTGTTATTTTTTACAAGAAAAAAAGGTTTATACAAACCATAACGACCCATCGTGAAGAATATAAAGTAAAAATGTAAATAATATTATTGCTTGTTAGCAGACAGGTGATCCGCATGAACTTAGCTCGCGGTGTTAGTCCAGTGTCTAACAGAGCAGTGCCCACCTTATCATGAACGTTGATCCGCAGCCCGAGGGGCAGCACAAGCAGAGAGGCCAAGGGCTGAACGGGCTGCACAAAGCGAGCGAAACGTTTCTCCTGAGCCAGGGCAGCCGGGCCGGGCACGGGGCAGGAACGTGTTTGTTATTCCTTGGCAGAGGCAGGCGCACAGGCAGGGCCCTCACAGGTCTCCACAGACGGTGCCAATTTCACAGGCAATGAAGTTTGAAACCAAACAAATAATAATAAAAAAAGAAGATGCAAAGAGAGCAGACTGCCTCTGATGCGACCGAAGGCTTCCTTTGAGGATGCTAGCAGGATAGAGAATTGATTTTAAAGTTTCCCTTTTCACGCCACACGCGGTGCTTGAATCAAACATGAGCATGCATAAAGATCCTTCTCCTTGGAAGACAGATTTAGACTCTGGGTTTTTGGTAACGAGATGTGCAAAACATTAAAATATTTATCAGATTCTCAGGCAGAGCACCTAGGCGCAGCTTCTGCACAATTTTTACATCTCTGGTGGTAGGGCCCGTGAGCTCTTGGTATTTCCTAAAAGATCAGCTCCTCGGAGACTGGACTCTTTCCATTAACCCAACACTACAGATTTTTCCTATCCTTGCTGCAGGACTCACTGTAAATGAAGCTATTAGGAAGCCAGCACCACCAGTGACTTCTTGCTTGTCAGCTCAAAGCACCAAGGCCGACTTGGGGCTGTCAAGTTGCACAAGAAAATTTCCTACCTGCCACCTCTCCATGTCCCGACTTTACAGGAAACAAAATTCTCAAATGGGGACCCAAGGTGCGCACAGGCAATAAAGAGAGTCTGCAACAGCCACAGTATGGCCCAAGCAACACGAGATGATGCTTGTCACGTCAACCAAGAAAAACAGCCTGATCTGGGTGGGCATTTAAAGAGCTGCTTCCTAGCTGAACAGCACAAAGGCAGCCAAAAAAATACAAAAACCAACCAAACAAAAAAATCCCTGCAAGTGTGTGGCAGGATGGAGCTCACGGAGGCAGCCTGTGGCACCTCACAGAGAAATGGGTGCCGTGGGCACTGCTGCTCAGCAGGGGCTGCGCGGGAGCAAAGGGGCAGGAGAGCCGACCAGCTGCACTTGAAGAAGCGGCTTTGATCCAAGACAGAAGGAAAAAAGAAAGAAAAAAGAAAATTCCTCCAGACTGTACCGGCATGGTTTATTTATCAAGGCAGAACCTGTTAGGGCTGCACTGGCTGCTTTGAAGTTCCTCAGCCTATGCCCATCATTTATTTATGACCCCATAACCAAGTAGTGTCGGAGCACTGGATCCGGCCAGGAGGACGACGAACATGACTCCGTTCGCCAGCGCTCCAGGATCCCGAGGGCTTTCTATGCTCCTGCCTGGATCCCAAGGGCTTTCTGTGCTCCTGCCTTTCCTTCTTCTAACCCCTCCTCGCCAGGTATTTTGCTGTTCTCGCAAGCGCTTATATCTTATGTCCCAACTTCCATTCTCTTTCTTGCTGAGGACATATTTACAAAATATAAGTATGTTATTAATCTAATCCTCTCTTTCTCAGTCATGAACGGGGTA
>JAVCKT010007168.1:0-10081 GCA_032273925.1 Rhynchotus rufescens
GTTTAATTTTGTTAATAGGTCCTGGAACAGCTGTGGAAAGATAAATATCTTACACTCAGGTGATAGTGAGCTAAATGGAAATTGAGAATAATTGTTAAAATGTGTATCATCGTATGATGACCTAGAAAGAGCTTACCAAGGAATTTTATGCCAAAATATTCTTTCTAAATCTTTTGAGCTAACATTAGTATATATGTTGATTCCACATAAAAATGTTTCTTTCTTTTTGAGCAACCTACGAATTTAAGTTCTGAAAAGCCCAAAGGAACATCAAGGATTTCACTCGGGATGAAATGAATGATCTTGAAAGTTATCCTGTGCGGGGCAACTAATAAAAAAATCTCCTACATACTGGTAGGGATCAACAGTCTGTCATGCTTGAGAAAAAGAAAGAGTTAGTATGCTAATTAGCTGTGAACAAATGCAATGTAAGCATTTGTAAGCAATTGCTGTGATGTATACATAAAAAAAATGAGTCTGATCCTTGGATCAGGAGAGAGATTTTCAAAACATATAGAGAAGTATACAAGTATACTGCACAACACTCAGGTAAGACAGGAGTATTGCGAAAATTCTGTTTATATAGTTATGCAAGACTAAAAGAAAAAGAAATAGGGACGATAGAAAACTGAGACCTTCTGTGGAGCTGTGTTGAAGGGAGCCATCACCTTTTATAGCAAGAAATTGACCTGAATTTTCCAAAGGCCCTGTCTTGCTCTGTGTTTCTAAATGGTCAAAAATTACTGAGGAGCTGAAATGCTTTATCCCCAAGCAAGTTTAAATACTTAGGGCATAGGACTGAGAGTTAAGGGGATCCATAGTTATTTCAAAACCTTTAAAATGATTTCAGTGGTTTATGCTGTGAGAACATGGAATGTCTCCAAAAACAGAGAATTTTTAACATCTGAATGCTGCAGAAAAGACTAAGTGGTACAATCCCCTTCCCAGTAGCTGAGCTGTTTTGTGACCACAGGAAAATAATCAATCAGCTTATGTACATTTTTTGTAATGTACTGTAATATGCTTGGGAATTTATTCCACAATGTGATTAGCACAAGCTAGGTTTATGGGGAAGTTTTGCTTTACCTTTAAGCATGTATTTTTTTTATTTTTAAATTAACATTACTTAATTAGAACTGCAATTTGTATGCAAAAACATTGGTGCTTTAAATATTTTTAATGAAACAGCTTCTTTTTTCAGAGGTGAGGTATGTTTAACTGCAGAGAAGCTAAAACTGGAGAGTAATTTTCCTAGCAGTTTGGGAGACCTCAATGTTCTCTCTGGTTTGGGATGAGATTGTGCTAAAGATGCTCAGGAGGTTTAGTCACCAAATCTTAGGTCAAAAAAGATTGGGAGAATCTTAAGTCTGTGGATTTCTGCAAGTATTCAAAGAAGTGTTCACTTGTTGAACTGAGCTGACAGTTAGTGAGGCTGGACCCTGTGTCTGTGAGCTGTGATAGATTCAGCCCTGGGCAACTCACATAGATACAAAACCTATTAGCCTTTAGTCTTCTTGCAATATCATTACTGCTGAATAGCTGTTTTGAGATGGCTCCAGCAGATGCAAAAACAAAGTGGCCCTTCTGGGAATGATGTCTATCTCCACAGCATAGCAATTCTACAGAGCTATACTTCTTGCAAAATCATATGTCTGCCCTCAAAAGGTCAGAATAAATTCCGATGGGAACAGGTAAAATGGCTCCTTGAGCTGCAAAATCTGGTAAACTCTGTTCTGGATTTGCAAGACCAAAACCAGAAGCAATTTGATCTAGTAGTTACTTTATCTAAATCCTCCACAAATCCAAGAATAAGATAAATGGATGCAGAATTAAAATTAGTTTTACTTTACTATTATTCCTGGTGTTATTAAACTCAGCAACAATCAAAGGTTATCATGTTGATCTTTTTGGGTGGTAATAGACTGTAATTCTGTCCGCCTTGCTGAGTTTTTCTCAGAATGGATAGCCAATTCTACTTTAAAAACTTATTTTCAGTATGATGTATTTTTCCCAGTTCAAAGACATTGCTGAAAACCTCACTTAAAGGAGTATGGATGTTTCTCCCAGACTATGTTATTTTTGTATTGATGGCAAGTAAAAGAGAAATGACAATGCCAAAAAAAAAATTAAAACAACAAGGAGAAAAATGAGAAGAATTTTCCTTTCCAACTCCTTTTGTGTGTGTGTGTGTGTGTGTGTGTTTTATTATATCCTAGTCAAAAAATCTTAAGGTCTTATTCCAAGCCTATTGAAATGAATGGGAATCTTTCCAGTGACCTCAATGGGTTTTGGATCAGTCTGTTGCTGAAATCTCGTTGTCAACTGTGATAATATTATATGAAGTAATTACAGTATGTCTATAGCATTATTACCTTTCAGAAATAAATGATGTCGTAAAAGATCCAGAAGCTGAATTCACTAGAAGAGATTATTGTTATTTTTAAGTCAACTGTCCAAAGATAAAAAGCACTAGAAGCAGTATTAAATTAATATTAAGTACAAAGACGTAGGAACTGCTATTCTGGTCAGAACTGTCTTGAAACACATTTTCACACATTTTCTATTTTTCACACATCAGGCTCTGTCTGGCAAGAGAAGAAACTCAATCAAAATTCATGTTACCTAAGGCAACATTATTATTTGCTGTTTTATCAGCTCTATGTTTAAAAAGATAATCCTGACATGTTTGAAGAAGAATACCCACTTTATAAACACAGAAATCTAGATTTTGCCATAAGCTCATCACAGTCTTTTCCTACACAGAATTTTTTACAGTACAAATCAGTACAAATATAGGTCCAGGAGGTTTCAGTTACATCAAGATAGACATGGAAAGGTGGTGGTATCTCTTACCCCTTTTCCTCTTCCTGGGGCCCAATCTGATATGTGATACAATTTCCTGAGATTTTGAGCTATCTTTAGAAACCTGGAATTTCCTAGGGTCACAAAACTCAAATTCTTCATTTTCCAGTGTAAACAAAAAGTTTTTAAGTAGATCTTAAAACATCCTGACTTACTATATTTCTAGCTTTATGCATCATAAGATTAAAAATCAAGGATGGTATCTTGCTCTGTAAAAGTAGAGGAGATTGTTTCCAGCTTTTATCATTTTCAGACTGTCTAGCAACAATTCATTCACTGTCTTAATGTTCCCTATAAGTATTTTTTTCTAACCAAGGAAAAAATCTTTTTTTCTCAGAAGTTTAACATGTTCTGATGAGATGCAACACAGTAATTAACTAAATTAACTATATGTGTATATATATATATATAAATATATAGTGCTGTCCCTCATTTAATTTGCTTTTGAACTCATTTCAGATTACAATTGCTATTCTTTCATAAAAGATAACAAAACTGAATAACCAGTAATATGTCATTTATTTTATGTGCTTCCATTTGGGGAATGGTTTGTGATGACCTTTCTTCTGTTCTCAATTAACATGGAGATTGTTTAGTTTTAAGATTTTAGACAAGAGTCATCTCATTATGATCACTAGAGAAAGATATACCTCACCTTTGTGAATATATTAAGAAATAAGTACAGTATCGTGTTGTTTTGGGAATAGTATAGTATGTATATGCTGAAAAGTGTAGGCCTTCAGGGGAAAAATGTGTATATTAGGCCAGACTAGATGACCCAGAACTATTCAGTCTCTTTAAGTCCTATTTTTTAATATTCTAGTCTATTACCTGGTTCAAATCTAAATATACAAAATGGAAGTTTTATATCATAGCAACCATGTGATACATGTTGGGTTTCAGGATGTTTTCTTCCTGCTGAGCTAAAATTTGTCTATGTGTTTCTTCATTCTGTTTTTGCTAAATGTAGCTTCTCCTATAGTGATCATGAATGCTTCCTTGTGTTTGTGCACTATTATTGGATCTCTAAGTCAGAAATGAGTCAGTTAATGCAGATCAACACAAACAAAAATCAGCACTAAAAAAGTTATTTTTTCAAAGAAAAGGATCAAATAATTATGACATTTCAGATTTATCATAAGCCATTCAATCTTTTCAAATATCTAAAACCAAATAGGCCAGTGTAGGAAGTCTAGTATCTTGTATATCTTGAAAAAGAAATCAAAAGAAGATGTAAACTCAAGATAGAAATCAAATGTATAAGAGCAATATTATATGAAATTCACAACACTTGGCACAGCAAGTGCAAAGCCTGTTCATGTAAGACGTTTTTTATTAAAGGAATATACTGTTAAATTAGAGTTAAATGCTGATCTTAATGAGGTCTTAAAAGTGGGAAAGAGCACAGCCTTATTCTCAGTTATACAGCATACAGTAAAGCTGTGGACATGCACAGCAATATGAGTATTCGTCATGCTTTTCATGTCCTCTGTCACATAGCACAAAACAGCTTTTTACTGCTTGTCTGCTTCCTGCTCTCCTGTTTTCCACTCTATGTCTCATCTTAGAATAGCAAAATAGTAATAGTAAATTACTATTTAATTTACTTGTAATAGAATAGTAAAACGTGTTAATAATTTGTTTTGATTGCTTTCAGAATTCTTGGTGAATATATAGAGGATGTTATTAGAGTATGTGACATTTAAAAAGAAAGTGTTTAGTTTGTTTTAGTTTTCAGAAAGGGTTTAGTTTGGTTCTGTCTTTTGGGGTGAGGGGAGCAAGGGGGGAAGTTGTTTTAGACCTAAGCAGAAACACTGCCTCATCATCCCTCTGCAAATCACATTGCAGGTTAGAAATCTTAAACACAAAAGTATGCATGGTTGTTCTTAAATACACTTTGAAAGATGAAGTTTCTGCAAATTTATGAAATACAGAGTAGATTGTAGAGTCAATTATTTCCTTTCAGGCACAGACAAATACAAACCTACAACTTATTCTGTCATATTTTAAGAGGTTTCTGAGTTTGCGAACTAATGAATGATGAGGAGGACACATGCACAAGCCAAGCTGTGTCATTAATTCTCTGTCCTCACACAGTATCCTTGAACAATCTTCAAATTGTGTCTTTTTATGGAATTTATTTCTCCAGATGCTTTGATAAAACATTTCTGCTGTTGAAAAAGGAGCCGACAAAGGACATAACTGTTTTAGATTTCTGGATGGCCTATAGAGGAGGAGGAAGAAAAAGAAAAAAGGGTGCGCTGCCAGCATTGCTTCTCACTAGGGTCTTTCTTTAAGGTCAGGTGCATATAATCTGGGTTACCTCCAGATGAACATTGCTGCAAATGTGTCACCAAAAATACCTCATTAGTAAAAGTATATACTAATTTTGTCTCATGTAGTATACCCTCCTTACTGTAAAGCAAGCAACGTCCACAGTGTAATGCAGGAACCTGAACTGCAAATCAGCATGCGTATGGGCAGTTGTTGTAGAAGCTGATACACTGTAAATTCACATACCAGCCTTCTTTCCCATAAACCCTTCTTCACATTATGTTCATGTCCTGTGAAAAATGGATTGAAATAGCTTTTTAAAAAAGCTCAGACACTCATAAACCCAGAATTATTTATGGGAAAAAAAATAAAAAGAAGCAATTGATTATCCTGTTATTGAAAAAATAATTTAGCAGTTAGAAGTGCTTCCAAGTACCATCAAAACAAGTTTCTAAGTCACTTAAGTATTTGTTATATTTTTCCCATGAATATTTTTCCCTTTTCAGAATACATGTATTATTTTGACTCATTTCCTACAGAAGAACACCCCTAGATCAGGTATTAATTTGTAATAGGCTAAGTAAACAAAAAGAATAAATCCAAACTTGTCCCACTCTCTTTTCTGGGTCCCAATCCCACAATTCACAGAGGATGAGTAAAACAAATTGCATAACTAGACTTAAATAAGCAGGTATCATAAAAGCTGGAAGGTGACATTAGGATCAAGAAGTGAAGGCTCTTCCCAGTGTGACTTGTTTGCAAGGCCATCACGAAGGGATAATTATTTTATATGTGTATGTTATACTTATTGATAGATAGTGTGCATTGCACATGCTATGTAAGTGAAAAAAAGGAGGTTATACCCACACAGCATATCTGTTCCACCTAAAGCAGCCATCTCAGTTATCTCAATGCAGCTAAATGAGATAAACAAGGAATAAAATCACCTATGACACTCTTTCTAGTCATTTGTGTCCATGGGCTGCCTGCTTCTAAGACCAAGTTTAGACTCTTAATGTAGGCATGTGAGGTAGACAAATTAAATCCCTCCTTGCCCACTACTTACTTTCACTTCTGAGTTCAATGAAGATTTTTACTCTTGTTATGTTGATATTATATATACTGCTATAATATTTTACCAAGTCTCTTTTAAGTAGGTCTAGATATACTAGATATCATTCTTACTTTGAGTTAATTTTCCATCTAAGTTCTTTTTTTTTTTTCATTTAGAAAAAGGGGTAGACAAAGGATACTATACTGTAGGAGCCAGACTGATCCGACTAGAGGATAAGGTAAGTGCATAAAAGGTTTTTTTTCTTTTTTTTTCCTGTGTAATGATATCTGATCTACAGACCTGCAAGATAGTATCTTGGCATGATTTACTTTAGAATTACAGGGGAACATAATAAAGAATAATATCTTAATTTTTGTAAAAGAGTCGATGATGTATCATGTACATGTTGTTCAGCATTAACCATTTACCTGCCGTACACGTTTGATTCTCAATTAAAAAAAATATAGAACAACTTTCATGTTAAGGCCAAGTCACACATGTCTTGTAGATAAATACCATGAACTGACAAGGTGTTTGTCATACCAAGATCAGAGAACTAAACAGAAAGGCCATTATCAAGAGTCTTCGCAAGAAGCAACAGCTGAAATCAGAGTTAATAATCTTGAGATTCCTTGCCCTTACTGCATAGTTTTCTCCTGCACAATTATCTCTACATCAGTTCTGCCCTTCTCCCCAACCCCACTTTCTTCTCTACAAGAATTTGTTCATCCGTGTTTTCAGTTAGAGTTGCGTAGATGTTTAGCGAAAGGCCAAAGACCAGAGAGACCCTATTGTTTCAGGCTTATTACAAACATCCTCAAGAGTTTTTCTCATTCAAGTGATAACAAAAGTTTGCTTTAAAGAAGGGATCTGTTTCTCTAGGCTTTTTTTTTGGTTTTTTTTTGCTCAACTGTCTTGAAGGCATGTCTAGCCCTAGAAAAGTGGCACCTCTGCTCAGATTAATCATGCAAGTTTTATTTTCTCTGCTTCCTGGCAAAAGGAAAGGGAAGAAGTCTTTCATTATTCTTGAAGTGCATCTTGAAAAATACAGAAAGATAAATAAAATTCCTTCCTCCCTCCGCAAGTATCTACTGATATTTTTTATACCAACATTGGAAATACTCAAGATTGTGGTTTTAAGGAATAGAACTTTGACTTTTAGCTTTCTTGGACAATGTCATCGGACCATCTTCATAGACATACTAATGTGAGTTAACTATTAAAGCTCATTGGTCACCTGTGTGAACACTCTCATTTGAAGTGAAAGTGTCTTAATTCATTTCAAAAGGGATATAGCTATCTAACTTCTATACATTTTCTAAAATCACACCACTGTTTCACTTGGATGTCTTTGTTAGATCCATATAGAGAAACCCACAATACAGGTTTGAAAGTTTTGCAATAAAATTATCTATGATAATTTTGATTACTTTGTGTGGGAAATATTACCAGCATTGTAAATCCTTATTGCTTCTCTGAAGCAGTTGTTCATGGACTCTTAACTGCTCCATATTTATGAAGAAGGGAGGTCAGAAAGTTATTAATGTGTCTGGCACTGGTCCAGCTTTAGGGCCATGCTATTTTTTTGATAACGTTCAATTTGAAACTCTTAACTTTGACCCTGTGGAAGTATTTTGGTGTAAGAGGAGAAATGGTACAGGAGATGATTGTATATTCAATAAGTTCTGATAGGTACTTCAGTTCAATAAATTGCAGATAGCTGCTCTGCCTTTACAACTTAAACCTGTTAGAAGCTAATTCCAAAAGTCTATCATGATCATTGATGCTGCTTCAGTGTAAATGCCTAGAAATGATAAAATAATACCATTTGGATTTTTCATGTTTAGTGTCTATTTCAGACATGTGATAACCAGTCTGTAGTATGGATTCCAGTGTTCTTGGAACATCAGTCAAATGAAAAAAAAGGTATAGTCCTTTTAGGGTCATTTAAGCATAATCTAAATAAGAGTTGTTGCAAGCTCAATTTCAAGCATCTGTGCAGGCAAGGCTTGCCACTATCCTGTTTGAAGACTTAAACTGTAGTACTTTAACTAGATGCGTATTGTATGGGACCCTGTGATTTCTATCGCTACATTCATTGTTCTGGAGAAAAGAAGTAGAAGAGAATAAGAATATATCAAGATATTTTCATAAAATGGCTTTATGAAAGATGTTCAATCTCTGCAGCTTCCTTGTTTTCCAATCTAACTTCAAATGTAAAATAAAACACTAGAGTTCAATTCACACAGAACTCAGAGCATTGTTCTTTCAATACAAATTAGTCTTCTTTTAAGTGCACAGGGCTTGGTTCTGTCAAGAAAGCAGACACTGTACTAGGAGGACAAAAATTTGTTTTGTGTGAGGTTTGTGTGTGTTTGTGTGCACTTGCACTTTTTGGCACATAGGGCTAAAATATACATGTTTACATAGTGAAAACAAAGTTAAGCTTCCCAGATATTCCTGTTTTAAAAGGACAATAGAAATGACCACATCCTGCTGTCAAACTGCTTCCCCTAAACCATTTTCCCATGTTGTAAGAGCTCTCCTGCTTTAACAGTTCACTGTGCAGTAGCTGCTTGTGCCCAAACGTGAAAGAATATTGGAGTCAGGAAGGACAAGCCGGGTTTCAACCTTTGAGCAGAGTAAAGAAGCAAGGGCATGTCTGACATCAGGCTCCAGCTGGTGGTGAAAAACGATCTCTCTCTTGGAATTAGAAAACCTTTGGGATCAGCTTCTTTCCCCTGGAGAAATTATTTTAACATTCAGGCACCCAGTGCAGTGATGGCAGCCTCCCAGGCAAGTGACACATCTGATAAAATGACACATTTTTGGACAAAGGCCAGTTGGCGCAGACTGATAAAAATACAGCACAGATTCAAATGTTTCATCTGCAAAAGAAAAAAAAAATTGTGTGCCAATAAGCAGCTAGGATCTTTCTAGTCCAGACTGATCTTTCCCTCTATCGTTTTCTAGTTTTTAGCTGTTTGCATAGCTAAAAAGAGAATCAGAACACAATTCACCCACTGAGAACTGTGTATTGTCCTGCATACAGCCATATTCTTATGCTTTTCTATCTTTTCTGAGATGGTGAGAGATAGAGAACTGTGTCTTTCTGATAGTTAAAATTAAACTTCCTTCCCTTGAAATGTCTCCTGCTATTTAGATTAAAATGTGGGGTTTGCCATGTAGATGCAAATCTCTCAAGTGGTTGCTTTGAGGCAAAGATGTTTCAAAGGGTCAAAGAGAGCAGCCTCCTATTCATTTTGCACAAGCACTGCTGTCAGCAGCCTCTCTTTTGTGTCTCTCAGGGCTTTGTATGCAAGTTTAAGGTAGCAATAAATAGGTAAGCAAATGTCGGCATGCAATGAAACAAGTGTGAGTCTGACATAGAAGAAGGCTAACATGCACTTGTATCACTTTGCATTTAATCATTCCCAAGCTGACTGGAAAAGGATGAAATGTATGGTGGCAGTTTCCAGACAATATGTAAAACCTCTTTTGGCAATATCAGTGCTGCCAAAGCCTTACTCTTTTCATTGACTGGGCATGTTGCATAGTGCAAGTTAATCCATAGCACTTTTCAACCTGTTTTTCTCTAAGATAAAAAATATATATATTTTGTTGTGGGCAGGATAATAACCTATTGTGGTTCTTTTCATAAAAACACTGAGACATTTGGAACAAGAATGGGGCTTCTTTTCCAACACATGACATGCCATTTGGCCGACCCTTTCTTTAATTCGATGGCAGGATTTAATTTTAAATTGTGGTAGATAGCCATTGACAGATTCTTTTGAAATGTATTAAAAGGGAGATTGCTTCCAAGATGATGTTCTAGAGCTGGCGTTAGTTTCTTTTTAAAATTGTAAACTAATGCCTCTTTATGATGAA
>JAVCKT010007170.1:0-28805 GCA_032273925.1 Rhynchotus rufescens
GGAGAGGAGAGGAGAGGAGAGGAGAGGAGAGGAGAGGAGAGGAGAGGAGAGGAGAGGAGAGGAGAGGAGAGGAGGAGCGGCAACACAGACTTGCCTTCTAATGTGTGGATGTTGAAGAGGATGTTTGGACTCAACGCAGGGGCAGAGTCCCATGTCCCGGGCAGCAGTGTAGTGCATTCGCCTCCTGATTTATCGTGGTGCAAGCGAGGGGTGAGAGGAAGGCTCAATAGCGCCGGTTCATGAAGGGTCAAACTGCCGCCAAGTTAATCCCCTGATTTATTAGGGAACCCGTCTTCCTGCTCCCCTCACATAGCTGCCTAGGCAAGAGCAGCAGCAGAACAAGTAACACATCATAGATTCATAGGCTCACACTGTCATTTCATGAATAGCAAAGAAAGGACCAAATGCAAAAAAATAAACTGGCTCCAAGTTTCTGATTTATACTGTTTTCTCGGAGCCTTTTTGCCAAGCAGCTAGTTTTTTGTGCCAATTGCTATTACAGAAAAGCCTTCTTTGGTAGGCATAATGAATGGATACTGCTTGGTTTATTTTAAAATAAAATCTCTCCCCACAGCTTATATAGGTTGTCAGGGAGAGAGAAAAGGTTGAGCTTTGTTTTTGTTTGGTTTTATTATTTTTATTTTTATTCTGGACTGTGTAAGTACATTTGGGGGAGCCTGCATTATGTGTGCAAAAACACAACAGATGAATTCTATTAATGGAAGTAACATGTGGCTGGGTTCAAGCTAGAGTGTCATTTGAATATAGAAGTCAAAGCCAATTTATTGTAACATATTTTTCTTTTCAAAATATTTTAAGAAAGACAAAAAAGTTTGCGCAACATCTTGGCAAGCAGGTCTGTTGAGAGGAGGTATTTTCTATCTTGCAGCTAACATAAGGGCTGAAAAATGTGGCAATGCCGAGAAATCCTGGATTCCTTCTGGAACTGAAAGAAAGTGTAGAGGATATAATTGTGTAAGAGCCCAATAAATTTTCAAGGGTGGATTTTTAACACTGCCTTGGGGGCTGCAGGTGGCTCCAGAATAAAGTTACATTTTTGATTTCATGAAGAGATGTCAAATACTTTATCTATCTAGCTATGCACTCGTGCAGCCTCCACTAAAAACCTTGGAATTATTATACCATAATATTCATTGTGTTCCTCCCATGCCAGATGGTATAAAGATAAGTTGGATTAGTTTGACATTTTTATGTTATTTAGTGTGTGTGTGTGGAGGGGGTTATTTGGGTGCTGAATGCAGTAAGCAAAAGCTAAGACATAAAAATGAGCTTGCGTTGAGTTTCAAAGTGGTGAGCATTAGTTGGTCTTCAGGGAGTGGGTGGGCTTGGGTTTGCCAGTCGTTATTTTATTGCTGATGAGTCCTTTTTTATTTTCCCTGGATGACATGGAAGGCCATGGCTGTGGGGCAGAGCTTTACCTGCTTAGTAGATCAAATCCTGGAACTACACTTGACTTACTGAAAAAGATGCAGCACCAAAGCACAGCTTTGGTGGATTTGTGTGTAGAGAACACCTATGTTGCTGGATAGAAGGTCATGCAAAATAAGGTCATTTGGTTTGTAGAGTAAATTGCAACAAAGTGCAGTCACAAATCTGATGTTTCCCAAACTGTTATAAAGTTGCCATTGTCTTCTGTTTGCTTTAGAGCTATGCAGCTAAGGAATACTTAGGAATACTAAGGAATCACTACGAAGTGATTAAGAATAGTTTGAAGATTCATGTGTGGTAGCAGAGGGGTTAAGAAGGTTCTTTCCCTCCTTCGGCAGAGGTCCAACTATCAAACACTGATGGAACAAGTAGAGATAAAACATATTGTTGCCAAGAGAAACCATATGTAAAAGAAAATGAGCCCATGTTCATTGTCATCTTGTAGCTCATAGTCTGGAGTTGCTAAGTCTTTCCCCACTGCCTCCTGAGCCTCCTTTTTGCCATCCCTTGCTCACGAAGCCGCACACTGTGAACAGGAAGGAGATTTAGACCGGTAGCAAGAGCCGGGTAGCACCCAAAACCCACTTCAAAACCCTCTCCAGTTACATATTTGTATTACCAAAAAAGTTGCAACTTCTGAGCCTATTCAGTCCTGCAGCCCAAGAGAGAGCATTTCAGCTCCAGGGCATACCACATCTCTCGGAAATCGCTCCTTTGAGGGAGGTGAAGGGGCAAATGAAAACAGCATCACTCACTCCACTGTAAAGTAACAAATTACCACTTCTGTATTTTTCTAACAATGGATGTCACTTCTAGCAATGACTCTGTATAAAAACTCCTGTTGCTGCTCACCAGATGGTAAGAACCATAGAGGCAAACTCTGTTCCCCTCAAACAGACTGCCATACAGCCTAAGGGAAGTTTCCTGAAAGATCCCATGGCAGCCCAGTTACTTCCCAAGCTCCTGGTACAACACTGAGGTTTTCCACCAGAACCACTTGGCAAGTGTTCATATTCTTCCATAGGTGACAAAATTACTCAATCCTCTTCTTATTTTATCCAGGCCTTCGTGTCATTCGCACACCCTGGGAGCGTGTGTCCTGTGCTTGAGCTAATTGCATAAAAAGGATTGTTTCATTTTCTTGATGCTTATTATTATTTTCAGCCTCACGAGCCATTTCTTCTGTTTCAGGATCAACACTCTGTGGTAGGCCAGGGAGCTGGCCCCACTCCAAGTTCCAGTTCTTGCTCAAATCCAAACACTGGAAGTGGTTACATGAACTCATCCCAGCAATCAATGTTGAATCAGCAACTGATGGAAAAGAAACAGGCTCTGCAACGGCAAATGATGGAGCAAAAACAACTCCTTCTACAGCAACAGATGTTAGCAGAAGCAGTAAGTTTTCTAATTCCGTATTTTGCATGATTTTCATAGAAACACCAGAAGGGAAAGTTAAGATGGGGAGAAGTCTCTGCAGACTTGTAGGTCATTTTAGCAATGCCTAGACCTTCCAGAGTTCTCCTTATATTTTTTCAGCACTTTGCTGAGCCTTCTTGAAATCTCGTTCAGCTTACATGACACAAGGAAAGCATCTCATCTACTGTGGTGTTGTTATGAGAAGAGTCTAGCCACACATACACTTACTTCTAGTCATGAGTCTTTTCCGTGGTGTTCCTTGTAAGGTATAGACCAAGGCACACTAGCACACTACTCTGCCACACTATTTTGACCACAGAGGAAATCTGACTTCCAGGTTCTGTGTTGCTAGGACTGCATAATCAAGCAGATTCCTCCTCTGTGAGATTAAAGACAACTTCCGAATAATGTCACAATGGGATCTTCTGGAGTATGGCCTTTATTTGCTTTGGAGAAGAGGGATGAGGCAGTGACAAGATGTAGGGAGGTTTTCAGAATGAAAGTCTTTAATGAAGAGGTGTCTTTGGGAGATTATTTTCCTAATAGCTTCTGAATGGAAGTGAATAACTAAACTCAGACTTTTTAGTGTAAAATACAAGTATGTTGCAATAAGGGGGTGAAGCCTGCACAGTAATTACAGAGAATCACAGAAGGGTTGAGGTTGGAAGGGACCTGTAGATATCATCCAGTCCAACTCCCCTGCTCCAGCAGGGACACCCAGAGCACAGGGCACAGGGTGGCATCCAGGCAGATGGATGGAGAAGAAGACTCCACAACCTCCCTAAGCAGCCTGTTCCACACTCTGGCACACAGCTCTGGCACACTCACATTAAAGAAATTCTTCCTCACATGCAGATGGAACTGCTTGTGTTTCGACTTACCCCCATTGTCCCTTGTCCTGTCACTGGCCACCACTGAGAAGAGTGGCCACTTCCTCCCTACATTCTCCCCTCAGGTATTTGTACATATTGGTAAGATCCCCTCTCAACCTTCCCTTCTCCAGGCTAAACAGGCCCAGCTCACTCAGTCTTCTTCCATATGATAGATGCTCCAATCCCTTAATCATCTTTGTTGCTTTGTAGTTGTGCTTTGTTGTTATGGTGCAGTAAGCTCAGTTCTGGGAGGCATGTGCATACCAAGAGTGACTTATCAATGAGTGAAGCAATCAAGCCCATACTCACACTTTCCTGTCATGGGCCAAGCATCCTGAGCAGTCACTGTTACGGGTGAGCAGTAATTCTTCAGGCATGCAAAGTCATCATCTGTAGGAACAGGGGAAGTTTCACACCACACCGATGCTGATGAGGGGTTTGCCACTGACTCCAGTGACTTCAATTTCAAGGTTTTCATGAAGATAAGGCTGTTAGATTTTGATTCAAGGACTACAATTTTTGTCTTCCCTTCACTAGAAATATGGCCAGATAGTAGCTGTCTTCTCAGATCTCTTTTCCCGCTGGCCTCTTCCCCAAGAGTCATTGCTAAACCCTTTCTGTGGCAGCTCCTCCACTGCAGAAGGAAGGGGAGAGGGAGGAGATGGGGATGGCTGGGACAAAGCACACGTAGTTGAAGTCCCCTTTGCCAGCTGTGCACATTGACACCACAAGAGGTTAACTGCACGAAATGGCTGATAACTGTTAACACAGCCAAAGGGCAGGTGTGGACCTTGCTGCCTACACCTGCAACCCTGCAATCCTGGTTGCTTCCCCAGCTGCATCCCAGTGTGTGTTAGGATTGTGCCTGTATTTTTGCTGAGCAGCACTGCTCCTCGTCTTCCTTGGAAAGCAAACCCTAGGGAAAGGGAGGGAGGCGTGAGGAGCCATCAGACTCCTCTGTGTGGCTGGTTAGCAAGCACAGACATCAGAGTACACTTTCTGCTGCAGTATAGATATGTCCGGTATCCTCAAGGGCTGATCAAGCTCTCAGTGATATTAGAGAAGTCACTAAGTCACTGGAAAAGTCTCTGGACTCCAACACAATATAACCAACCGATTCCCATGCAGTCTTCAGTGCATGTGGCACCAATTCACAGAGGCTACTGAAGTCTCCTTCTATGGACCAGACAGGGTGAAAGGAAAGGATGTCAACTCTGTACATTCTGAAAAACACAACACACAGACAAAACACAGGACCAGGAAAGCATTAAAGAAAAGCAAATTAATGTATTTTTGCTCTAATCCTCTAGGAGAAAATTACTCCACAAGATCAGCTAAACAGACACTTGACACGACCACCACCAGATTATAAAGACCAAAGAAGGAATGTGGTCAACATGCAACAAACAAACCAATATTCTGGTAAGTGTCCATGTCCTAATGAAACTGCATTCCTTCTTTCTAGGTGGGAGATATTCCAGAAGAGCCAGACATTCAGTGCTCCTCTGATAACAAGGGCTTGATTTTCTGTGCATCCATTTATATCAATGCAAAGGGACTTTAAGTAAAATTCACTTTAAAGTGAGTTTAAAATGCTTACATTCTGCCTGGGAAGTTTTTGCTTTTGTAAATAATGGTGCAAGAAAGAAAAAGAGAATGTTTCCTTGGTGACTTCCAAGCCTCCTGGAAACCTTCCCAAAGGACTTTGGGATTTTTCTCCCTTCTCTAGCTGCTGCTGTCCTGTGCTGTTTACATTACTGCCCTGCCACCACTGAGAAATGCTGATATATGATTTGGGGAACCAGCTGGCAGTTCACGGAGGCTAACGCTGCACATCCCAGGCACCAAGGGGATGTAACAGCATGGCCCATGTTCCCCAGGCATGGGCAGGGAGCGGGGCAGCACCTGCCCATTCCAGGGCCTGGGGCAGATGTTCATCCAAACACTCGATACAGGCTACATGAGCAGGCAGCCTCTCGCCATCCAGGTGTTTCTCACAGGTACCTACATGGTCCCTGTTGCTTCAGAGACTGAGAAACATGCTTCAAATGGCAGCTCACGTGTGCTGTCCTGCATGAGGACCCTCTTCCTGATTGCTAGGCAGCCTGCAAAATATCATCACTGTGATACTCCGAGCTTTCAGTTTTTCAGTGTGTCACAGTGCAGCCTCAGTGCAGCTCTAGAAACATTTAAAAGGAGCAGTCCTTGGGGGAAAAGTTCCTGTTTTAGGCTGGAACTGGCAGGGCAGATAATTCCTGACACTCCAGGACAAGCCCTGTGTTGGAGCCCCAGAGCCCTCCCCTCCTTGCAGAGCCCAGTTTGGAGAGAACAGAGCTGCCTTCTTGGCTGTTTACCCTTCTGGTTATCTGCAAGCTACTCTGCAAGCAAAAACAGAGCAAGGAAAAGATGCTGGGGAAAAGGTGGGATGCTGCAAATACTGCAGAGTATCTGCATATTTAAATACAAAAAGAGTCCTTTGCCTTCCAGTGATTTTGGTATGCAATGCAGTGAGAAAAAAAAGAAGTTGGGATTTGTTTTTTTCCTAACTGCCTTATCCAAGGAGCTGAGTTTTTCCTGCCCCACTACTCCCTGTAGCAAATCTTCTCCAGCTCTTCTGTTTCCGAGGGGCTCCCAAATGCAGCTTGCTCCTCCACGCCTGCTCTGGGCATCCTGCTGAGCCCACACTTGCACTCGGGGTGGCCACGGCCTCTCCCGGGCAGTGCCCACGCGCTGCTTCGCCTCCTCCTAGCCCTGCAGCGAGGAGCTTGTCGCAGTTTGGAGGCTGCTGCTCTCTAACGGGTCTCAGTGCTCATCACCTTCAGGGGATCTGCATAAACATCAGTGATGCCAGCTGAGGAACATGTGCTGAGGGCCATGCCAGAGGACAGAAAGCCAGTTTGTTGGCTTGGTGCCTCCTGTGATAATTAAAATATATGGTTTGATGACTGGCAGCTTTGGGAAATCCCGTGATTTGGTGTGTGATTTAAAGGTTGATTCCTGGAATCAAATGATTAACTGAGATTCTTGGCTTGTACTTAAGAAGAAGGCATTTCTAGTCAGCCAGAGAAGGTGGCAACGTGACTAGACCACATCTGTGCAAGGCTCCGAAACAAGTGGACAGGCAATGTTATGTTGCTGCTATTGATGCTCTAAATCTGATGGACTCTCTGCCAATCCCCTGCTATTTGGAGCCCCATCTCCTGGGTTTGAAGCACATGGGGCTGGCAGTACTGGCCCATTCAAATCTCAAGCCCCGACTGAGAGTGAGCCCAGGGAGAAGAGCAGCTTTTCGGGCTAGCCAGGGAGAAAGGGCTGCTCTAGGAGCCAGCAGCGAAATCACCAGATGGAGCAATTAGGAAACTCTTGCATAAGGGAGTAACAGCAGGGAATCTGTTCCCTTTTTCTGGGAACAGCTCTGCTCGGGTCAGGGAAGAAGACAGAAAAAGTTAAATAAAACATCCCAGGGGCCTGGAAACACATGGTTAAGCACTTTATTCCTGTGTGCTTTTCCTGTAGTGCCGTGTTGCAGCAAGAAGCCCTTAGGAGGGTGGCAGGTGAATGGGGCAGTAAGGGCGCTGCTCCGAATCGCCGCAGCCCGCCGTGTCCCGCTGCCGTACGCAGCACGGCCGCGGAAGACATTCCTTCCCATCTGGAAGAAATCAGAACGGAAAATATTTGTGGTAAAAATAAAAGGATAAAAATAGCAGTACAAAGAAAGAGGAAACTTTGTCTTTTGCACAATACTTTCAACGCACGTCCTGACTGGTTGTGCTTGTTGAAGAGCACTTGCACAAGCAGTGAGCTGTAGCCCCCCGGGCTGCTTGGCCCTGTCACCCTGGGGCAGCAGCAAGGGAAGCTCCTCCACAAAAGCCCAGCTGGGCTGGGTGAGCTCGGCGGCAGAGAGAGAGCGAGTTCTCCCCCGGATTGTTCTTGCTGGCCTTTTGAAATGCCACGGAAACCCTAGCAGCAAAGCCAGAGATGAGGTTACTCCTGACATCTGCTCATGCTGATTTTCCCCTTTTCCTTTCCAAAGCTAAATACAGCAAGGTATCTCCCGGCCTATTGCACGTTCAGGGGGAAAACCAGGTGGGCCCTTCACAACATCTCCTGTCTCAGGGACTGCCCAACTCTGGCACTGAATTTAAATGCTTAAATTAGGATCGTCTCACTAGATTATAGTTAAGTGTCTTCCAATTGGAGTAATTTTCTGGATGAGCCTGTCTTCCAAAATAAAACCAGCTTCTTAATTCAGGTATCTATGTCTAACTGATTTGGCATCTGATTTGGAAGCAACTTCACTTCTGGGGTCACTCTCAGGGTTAATAACAACTTGGGAGGATATTTTAATAATTTGGATTAAAAGGAATTCTGTGCATCCATGTTGAATGGATGTATAAATGCATAAAAAATAATGTGGAAAAGGTAGAAATACATATTTTTTTTTTCATTCTGAGGTAAGAGCTAGAGGATTTATGTGATCGTTACAGTGAAATTCCAACAAGAATAGTATATTAAACAGCTGCTACTAAACATAGACTTTTTAAATATGTATGCGCATGATTTGTGTTCAAGAGTTTTCAAAGAACAGGCCGAGACGTTCTCCAAATTGTTAATATGTAAGAGGTTTTTTTTAGTGTTGAAACTGCAAGGAGGAAAGCTAATGCCATGATAAAAATTCAAAAAGTAGGTAGGTAATTGCAGCCCTAATGACCTAACTGTGAGCTCAGCAAAAGCACCTAGGAGCTGTTACGCCCTGGTTAATAAAGAATGAAGGAAGGGGCTACAATTAATGTCAGACAGAAGGGCTGATGAAAAACACACCTTTTCAAAATAACATCTTTTTTTTTTAATGAAACCACATCTTTGGCTGATAAAGGTAATAATTATTCAAGTAAGGGTCCTTAAGGCATCTGACTTCCTACCATATGATCTTTTATTAAGCATAGTGATAGAACAAACATGGCACATAGAGAAACAGCTGAGAGGTCTCCAGACATCCCTGCAGATACAGTGAATGATTATGACCAAAACCAAACACAGTCTGAGATAGGGAAGGCCGAACAAGAGAAAAAAGAGCTTGTTTCATATCCATGCTAGGATTGTGCAATAGCTGTTTAAGAAACTGTGACTAGCTGTGATGTGCAGCCTGTGAGTCCAATGCTGAAAATTGGGCAAGTTTTAAGAAGAGCTATAAGACTGATTGAAGGACTGGAAAGAAATGCTGTAAATGAGATCAGTGTTTTCAGAGGTCACAGCCTTAGTCAGAATCGTTAACAGCTTGCACAGTAAGTAGAAAACAACGATGGACCAACTAGTAAAAATAATCAAGCAGACTAACAGATAGTAAGATTTGCTGATGAAGTCAGAGCTAGACAAACTCAGCCTAGACTGGTATGTAAGAAGGATCAAACAGTGCCCATGTGCAACAACTGCTAGTAGCTGATGCGCAGGAAACACCAAGCTCCAGGGTTGTATGTAGTTATTCTCCCACTGGATACCTCTGGGAGAGGCTCTGGAATTGCTGAAAAGTGGTGATATCTTTGCTGTAACCCACATGATAATTTTGCCCACACTTACAGAATAGTGTCAGCGATTTGTCCTCCTGTTTAACACTTGGTGCTGTTTTCTCCTTTCCAGGAGGTTCCCCTGCTGTGAGCATGAGCTCCAACATGTCCTTATCAACCCCCATTTCTACTCATAGCATCATGCCCCAGAGCTCCAGCCTCTTGTCCACCGCTGCTGGGACACGAATGCCTTCCGTTCCCGCAGCTCGGGGCATGGGCTGCTACGGGAGCCCTCCTTGCAACCAACCAAGCACCTACAACGTGGCGACTTCAGGAATGAACCAAATGCAGCCCCACAGAAACCAAAACCAAGTCCTGCCCAGCCAGAATAACCCCATGATGTCTCGACAGCAAACCATGACGCAGGGGAGCAACGTAGCAGCTTTCGGGACTGGCTCGGTGGTCAGCTCCCAGCAAGTTAGGCCCAGTTTGAACCATGGAGCCACAGGTATCCCCACACAAAGACCGGCCAACGTGATGATCACGGCTGCTGCCACTGCTCAGAACTGGGCCCCGCCGGAGGCTGCAGTGAAGCAGCAGGACACGCTGAAGCCCGCGGGGGTCCGTTTCCCCACGGGCACGCCGTACCCTGGCCAGGCTTTGCAGCGCGCCATCGGCAACAACCAGCATTTTCCTCAGCGCGCACTGGCACCTCCCAGTCAACTAACCACAGGAGCTCAAATGAGGCCTCCTCTGAACCAAATGCACCAGACTCTGAATGGACAATCTGCTGGTTCCCTACGAGGTCTAAGCGTAAGACCTAACCAGCTAAGAGGACAAACTGTGCCTGCCTTGAATCAGCCAGGAGCAAATATGACACCTCCATCCTCTCTGCCATCAACCAGTTTCACATCCACTAACCAAAACTCTCGGGCTTACCAAGGAACTGACCATGGTAATGACCTCGGGTTTGACTTTCTGAACCAGCAAGGTGACAGTATAGGGCCTGCGCTCAACAGTGATTCAGATTTTATAGATTCTTTACTGAAAACGGAACCTGGTAATGATGACTGGATGAAAGACATCAACCTTGATGAAATTTTGGGGAACCACTCATAAGTGACAGTACCAAGGGTGAAACAGATAAAGAGGCAGTAAGGACATTATATTTCTCTTTAGATGCCAACAGTCTGCTTTATTAATTTACACTCCAGTAATTGGGCTGTCCTTTAAAACACCCCATAAAGCTATTTCCCCATTTGAAGAGTTGCTCTAAGAACAAAATTGAAGTCTCTCCCAATGAAACAATAGTGTAAATGACAGTCATACCTGTCACAAAGGAGTGAGAACGTGTGAAGGGTCTGTTCTCCACACAGGTGCCCAGCACATTGCAAATGCATCAGCTCTTCTCGTGAGGGGCTGTGTGCAAATGCATGCAGCTTCCCACACATGCAAGACCCGGCGGCTGGTATGGGCTGTGAACCACCATTTCTCTCAGGACCAAGTGGTCCAGAGCTCTTCAGTCATCGTGTTCACAGCCCTTGACTGCTTTGGGACTCAGTCCTGACAGTGTGTATATCTCAGTGTATTAGAAAAATTGTTTATTTCTGTGTAGTACAAACTCTCTCTCTCACTCGCTTTTTTGTTGATTTTGTTTTAAACTCTCTTTATCTTGTAGCACACAAGAGGATAAGTGGTTCCATCCAAGAAAAGAAGAAAATCAATTATGTGACAGACATCCAGTGTGTAACTTGGTGTGCCCTAGTTTTTGCTTTTTTCCTTTTGTTAGTGCTTGCCACAAGTGACAGAGGAGGCTACTTTCTTGTTCACAGCACAATCACTCTGGGCATTGAGGGAAGCAGGAGATGAACTATTCCAAAGCTCAAGAGCTTCACTGCAGTAACTGTAAAGGACAATTTGAATGAGAAAGATGCTCAGAATTTGGCCCTCACAGACTACTTTTCCAAGCCAGCTTAGAGGAGGGCAAGTACATGAAGTACAAGCCAAAACAGCTATCCCCATTTTCATCTTAACCCATGGCACATGGCAAATAGCTCATCTTGGTCCTCTTCTATCAAACAGATTAATCCTTGCAGAAATGCCAGCACATCTTTATCTGGAGAGAGACTTCCATTCTGATCACACAGAATTTTGATTCCATTGCTCTCTCATACCCTAGTGGAGAGTTGAAAGAGGTCTGATGATGGTCCAGATCCCCCGTGTGCTTCAGGCAGAGGATGGGAGTACTGCCACAGAAGGCAAGACAGAACAGTCATAAACACCTTTACTCAGTCATATCTGTACTTGTAAATGAAATACTTTCTGGGAGTATTCCTGGATGCTGGAACTCAGTCATCTGTTCTGGGTTTGGGGACATCTTGGTTAACATTGCCTTGAGCATTTCTGTGTGTAGCTAAGGAGCTAACATGGGCCAAGGAGTATTGTCATAGACAGTTTGCAGCCAACTTGCCTTGGAGGTTAACAGAACAGAATAATAAGGATACAGGTTATTCCTCACCATTTGACCTCAGTGCCAGAAGAACAGTCTTGTCCATATTAAATTCACTCATACAGATTTTGTCAGTAAGGCTCTTAGAAGGTGGGCCTATGTCACTGCAGAGCAGCTGCACAGTGAGTCTGACAGGCACGTTCATAGATGGGAACAGATCCTGCAAGTCAAAAGAAAATGCTGTTCTTTAAAATGATGTGGTGAGACACGTTTCACAACCTCCTCTGAATTAGCTGAGACTAGATGTGGCAAAGGAATACAAAGCCTACTTTCACATGCTTCGATGCCAAAAGGCATTGCTCTACCCAGTAGGAAGTGCTTTATTCATCCTTGTTAGTGGTAGTGGAATGAGTAGACTACTTGACAATAGCCTCTATACTTTTCTGACCTATTTCTCAAGAGAGTTTTTAATAAGGCTTTTCCAGTCATTTCACCCTGTCTTTTCTTGTGAGCACATTTTTTTTCCTGACACTCCAAGAAGCATGGTCACATATGTATGGAAACATACACAAGCATCATCTGCAGGAGAGGGGTAGCATGTGCATTTGGCTAGATCCGCCAGTGGAGGTAGACTGAATCCATGGTGCTGTTCATTCCCAGACATGTTTTTCACAAGACAGATGAGCAAGCCCACAGAAGAGTCCCTTCTGCACCAACTAAGATTGTTACATGCTCCTGCACTGCATAACATGGTGTCAGCTGTCCAAAAAGCTCTCTTCCCCCAGTTTAAACTGGGGTACATGTTCCTTTTGATATGCCAGTACCAATGAAGAAAGGAAAAAAATCCAAGTCTTTAAAATGCTTTGCAGCTCAGGTCATTGCTCCTCTTCCCCCTCACCTCTGTATGGAGTCATATAGAAGCACCCTAACAAATGATTCCCCTATAAATTGTGCAAAAGTAGATCAAAATACTATCTACATGAGCTTGAAGTGTAAGGAAGTTCAGCTCTTCTGTCTTGCAAACACAGGCACACATAGTCCATGAACAAGTCAGCATTGATTGCCTGAGATCTTGCATGAACAGACAACTGCTGTGTTACTATAGCTGAGGCTCAGTTGGTCTCATCATGAGCAATGAGCACTGAAGTCCGATATCTTCAGCAGCTACTCTCACAGGCCATTGAAAAAGCCACTACTGTTTTCGGTACTAAGACCAGATTGTTTTTGAGTGTCAAGACCCTCAAATGATGTAAAAAAAATTGTTCAGCTAAGCTAGCCCCAAGAATTCAAGATACTAGTCACTGCTGGATTCAGTGATGAGCTTTGTTCCATTGGCCTCAGCCTGCAGTGGATAAGGCATTGGGATCATAAATTAATTCTGTTTCAAGTAAATGCAACAACATAAAGGCCATCTGTAGTCCTGTAAAGATATACCTGATGCATTTGAAATCGTGACCTTGTGAAAGACTCTTGCAACTAAAACTTGAATCTAGTATTCTTTCTTCAGAACACTTACATCTTAACAAATTGTCTTTTTTTTTTCTCTTTCTTTTGCAATTGCTAAGTGCACTACCCTTATAGTCTATTTTTCATCATGACCAGGCACTCTTCGCAGTATTGGGTTGTAAATATAAAGAATTATTTGTTTTGTAAACTTTTGTAAAAAAAAAAAAACAAAAAAGTAATAATATTTTGGTAGGAATAATAAAAATCATATTATTTGGGTTATATTTATACATATGTGAAATAAATATACTATCAAAAAGTTGTATTTTATACAAAAAGTCAGTGGTTACCTTTTGTATTCTATATACAAAATTTTGTATGATATGATTGTTTATTTTTATCTGCAGACTTCAACTTTGGATTTTGGTGACGGGCAGAATGGGATTGTTGTTAAATAGTGGGGCCTGACCCCAAGCTCACTGAAACCAATGGAGTCTTTCCATTGCCTTCACAGGGCTTTGAATCAAGCCTTTAAATCAGCTTCAGATATGTTTAAAATCTGAAGCTATCTGGAAACCTCAACATGAAAACATTCCAGGTTTCAATTTTTTTCCCTGAAAAAGGCTATTATTATTATTATTATTGTTATTATTATTGTAACTCTTGGGAGGCAGGTGGGACCTATGTAACTGTCATGTCCTTGTTGCATGTATGTCTGCTTTATATTTTCCTCATATTATAAACCAGTGTTTCTCTATACAGACTGAAAGGAAAAGTTGCTGTACAGAAATGTTTGTGTTTATGCATTTTTACATGTGGCTGTATATACCTCCTAGTACTATGCAGTGACACTTATTTGACTCCATTTATTTTTCACCTAAACATGAATAGTATGTTTTTCAGTAGCTATCCAAACTCTGCCAAGTAAATCAATCAAAATTATCCCAAGTGTCTTTTTTTTTCTTAATATGAACTGTATAATTAATGCCACCTTAGTCAAGTGTTTGTTTATTTGAGTAAATTAAAATTGCAGTGCTATTTTGGGAGGAGGTGAAGAGAACGTGCATCTGACAGCTCTGGGGAGCCCAGTCTCCTTCTTTGCGAGCAAGCTGGGGATTTCTCTTGACTGAAGCAGAAGTTTCATCCCCAGCGAGTGTTTGCAAATAACACACAAGTATTTTAGGTCACGGTGAATTGGCTAGTGTGGTCTTATAGCACATCAAGTTACTTAAAGCCTCCCAAGCCATGCTGCCGTGATGAGGTTGTTCCTGTCTGCAAATCCATGTCATTCCTATATGACACAATCTAAGATTATAATAGCTGTCTTCAAGCCATTTACCCGCGATATGAAGCGTAACTGGCATGTTGCCTGTGACAGACACGATGCCTTTTCTCTCCTTCTCGGCGCTTTCTGCTGAGCTCTGCTTCTTCCTGGCTCAAGGTTTAATTCATGGGTGCTCACGTCACCTCACCCGCACCCAGGTGAGGTTTAAGCAGCTCGCCTGGGATCGTGCTGTGGCCAGAGTGGAAAGCTGGGCGCCCCCAGAGAGATCCCTTAGGCCTCATCCAGTCCCACTTCATGCGCTGAGACACCTGCCTCGCTCTCACACCTCGCCAAGGCCCCAGAGAGAGGCCAGAAAGGAGGCCAAGCGCTTCGCCTCCCTCCCTCCCTCCCTCCATGGCCACCTGCTGCTACGTGTCACTTCAGCCTCAAGAAATCGCAGCACGTACAAGATCTCAGCACGCCGCAGGTTGCTTCACACCAATGTTCATCCCTGCCCGGCTATTTTTAGCCAGCTAGCTGCAGGGCGGTGATTCCCCATTCCTCGACAGGCTTTCCTCGCTAGCTGCCCTCCTGTCATCTCCAAGCGGGTGGCCCTTCCTCACCCATGATCTGAGTGGCAAAGGGTGGCAGAGGGAGGACACTTGGACAGGACAGGTGTCAGCGCTGCCTGTATTCACAGGCTGGCTGTGCTGTCCTCACAGTGGCAAGCAGGAGGGGCCTCTGTTTGTCCTCTTGAGGAACATCTCTCCTACGAGGAGAGACAGAGTGAGTTGGGCCTGTTTTCTCTGGAGAAGAGAAGGCTGAGAGGGGATCTGATTAATATGTATAAGTACATGAAGGGGGGATGTAGGGAGGAAGGGGTCAAGCTCTTCTCTGTGGTGGCCAGTGACAGGACAAGGGGCAATGAGTGTAAGTTGAAACACAGGCAGTTCCATCTCCATGTGAGGAGGAACTTCCTTCCTGTGAGGGTGGCAGAATCCTGGAACAGGCTTCCCAGAGAGGTTGTGGAGTCTCCTTCTCTGGAGGTCTTCCAAACCTGCTTAGCTGCCACCCTGTACCCCGTGCTCTGGGTGTCCGTGCTGGAGCAGGAAGGTTGGACTAGATGGTCTCTAGAGGTCCATTCCAACCTCAACCATTCTGTGATTCTGTGATTCTTTTCACCTCACTGGTTTCCCTACTGCTTGATGTGCTGGGCTCAACCTGCCAGTTTTACTGAAGGACCCCATGAAGAGCATCCCTTCTTGCAGCCCCCTCGCTCACAGCCTGGACAGGAGTGGAGGTAGTTGTGCGTCCCCGTCGCAGAGACGCACTCCCTCAGAGTGACAGTGACTGCACAGCCAGCTCCAAGGGCACAGGCAGCTCCAAGGGCACAGGCATGGAGGGACCGTCACACTGCAGCCAGGGCCAGAGGAGTCGCACACTTTGGGACAGCCGTTTTGCTTTCTCCTCACTTCAACATCTGCAGTGCAGGCGACAAGCAGTGAGCCAGGCAGCCAGGGCCTCCTCATACTCAAGTGTGGAAAACAGGACACACTTTTATTCGTCAGTACAACTGTATTTCTAAAACAGATCAAGAGACCCATGCCCTGAAGATGCTTCCTCGTCCACCCTGGCTGCAAAGGCAGCCAGACAGCTACTTCAGAGGCAGATGGCTACCCTGTGGACATCTGTTTGCTCACATTAAGCAACCCTGGAGAAAGAAGCAGTAGCGAGATAAATGGAGGAGAGAAGTCTGCTCACGCCGTTTCGTGCAGCATCCAGCCTTGCTGAGCCAAGCCAGGCTGCAGAGCACGCTGCAGAGATGCTCGCTTGGCAGACAGCGGTTGTGCCTCTTGCCCCTGGGCCCAGGCCAGTCCATTAGCAAAGACAGGGCCCGTGGGACTAGGGGAGCCTCAGGCAAAGCCACTGGCTGCCTAAAGAAGCTACATCTGTATTAATAAGTTGAACAATAGCTAGAGATTCCTCCCAGGCCCTGGAGCACAGTTGTCTGTCATGCCAGACCGTGAGAGTCCCTGGTAGTGCTTGGCTTCAGGCCAGCAACCAGGCTCCCAAACAAGTCCCATGTCCAAGGGACAAGTCCACAAGTCCACAGCCAAGGACCTTTCTCAACAGGTATTTTGGATGCAGGATAAGAGAGAGCAATAGCAAAGACATGAGTCGTCCTGCACTATGTGGCCTCAACATCCCCAAGCATGTCTGACTGGCCCAGGAAGGTGTAGCTAGAGAGACGACATGGAGGGAGAGGGAAACACTGATGACATTTAACTTTTTTCCTGTCTGGCCAGATATATCCCAGCAGGAACTGCACCAAACTCGGGGTGAGGACTGACCTTTCCACGGCATGTAAATCACTTGGCAGGAAGTGGCAGCAGATGATCTGCACAGCCAGGAACACTGCTCCCTCCTACGGCAGCACAGACGTCCAGCAGCAGCAAAAAATGCAAGGACAGGCACGGCAGGCATCCTGCTGCAGCAAAACACTTGCATCACCCTAACTTTAAAATGATCTCATTATGGGTACATGCAAACCATTCCAATAGAGCCCCCTCCAGAACATTTCAAATCCTTCTGAAGTACGTATTGAAGTAAAATGCAAAATTCATTTAACTTTACTTCCAGCTCACAAAATTGTTTTGAACTTGCTCAGGCAGAAGTTACTGGCTTAATAGCAAGCTCATAGGATGATTTTTAAGCAATATAATATGAAACGGGTCAGGCAAGCTGATAGAAGTGGCCTGTTTGGGACTTAGAATTTATGTGAGAAAAACAGATGAACAAACAACCCCAGAAAAAGCATTTGCCTTATCTTGCATTTTCATTATTAAAATCTTGCATTTTCATTATAAGGAACTCACATAGGCAAGCTGAAACTTAAATCATTATTTTCTCAACAATGATTCAGCCTCTTCTGTGCTGAACAGCAACTACCCAGTAAGGTAAATAATAGCAGTTCCTGTTGAATACACATTGACACTTCTATTGTCACTACGTGACTTACAGTGGGACAACAAGGATGTATAAGTTAGTTTTTGAAGTCCTGCCTGTGATCTTTTCGTTGTGGCTGGCTAGTCTACCTTGTTCTATAAGACAGTTACTCTATTTTATCCCATATACCCACGAACATTAGAAAAATCCTGTTATACAATTAGGCTTTTGGGTGAAATATTCACTGAAGATGCATCTATGAGGTTTATGTTGCAGTCAACAGACCTGATGGAGAAATCTATTGCTCAATATTGATTTGACATCAAAGAAGAAAGAAGAAAGTCAACTTTTTCTCAGAAAAAGAATGTGATTTCCACCAATACCAAGCATCTAACTTTCTCTAGGGAAGACATATTTGAGGTTTCAGTTGATTGTATGTCTTTAAATTCAGTTTTAGAAGGAATTTACTACATTCTCCAACTGCATAGATAAAAAAAGAAATGTGTTAGAATGCACAAGGTATATTATTGTACTCACCAAATTCACCAGAACCTTTAAGGTAAATACTAAAGAATGTTTCAGAATATAGTCATTGGCCAAAACACCCTTTGTGAATCTATGTATGAATACCAACAGCGTCTGATTATTCTCTTTTTGAACTCTTTTTTCAAATAAGGACCACACTTTTCTTGTTACGTGTCGTTCATCCTCCAACAGGAGTTCTGTCTGGCCTAAGGTTATTACTCAGAGCTCATAACTCTATCCTAAATTATATCTGCTGCAAAAGAAGCTGTCCCATTCTCTCCTGTGTTTTATGAATGTAAGGATTTGCTTTGTGTGAACATTACCTGTATTAGCCTTGATCTGCTGGAGAATCAAACTTAGAGAATATATATAGCAGAGAGAAGACACATGCACATTCCCAGATCAGAGCTGCAGGGCTGCATGGTAGTCTCAGTCACATTTGAGCAGCAAGATAACTGCAGTAGAACAGCTAACATCAGGATTTCATGAACAAAATTCACTCTAAGTCAGACTTTCCTTCCACTTAAGAAACAAATCTAACAGTCAAAGGAGTTCCCTGATATCTTTATATTAATGCGCCACAACACTCTTGATTGTGTGGAAATGACTCTGGTAAAACGATCACATGCTAGTCTTACTCATTAGCTCACCCTCCAACCCCAAAGACATAGTGTAGTCTGTTTTACAGTATAATCTTCTAGCTTCTTATACACAAATACCAACAGACCATCCGCATATATTGAGGAGTTTAATTCCTGCTTATGCGAAATATTTGAAGACTTAACAGAGGCTTACAGGGGAACTTTCAAATGCATAGAAAACAGTCCTTTCAAAGAATAAATTGTTTAAAAAATTTACAACCATGAAGAGTATTTTATTGCTTTTCTACATTTAATATAGTTCTAGGTTCTTGCAACCAACTAAAGTACATAAAATATATGAAGCCTCAGAAATTTCATTTTCTTATTTATTTTTTTTTAAGTCTCAGTGGTTTTTTTCTTTCTCACTTTATTTTAATAGATTGCTTTTTATATACTTTGCTGTGCCTCCAAAACCTCTTATTATTAGGTGGATTTTAGCTTTCGGTAACTGAGGGTGTGTATTAAAGAGAAATCTCCCAATGGCCACCAGCACTGAGACATGGGATAGCTGTGCAGTGAGATATAAGATTAGTTCCAGAATTGCTACTTTATCTTAAGATATCCAAGCTTTCATCAGATTAGGCTTATATCAGGCTTTTATTGACCTTGATAAAAGGCAGCATTTTCAAAAAGGAACCCAAAGTCTTGCTTCTATGAGCCATGATGATCAAAATGGTATTTGGTGGGCCTCAGTTTTCAGTCTCACAGTAGGATATAAACTTTTCAATAACAAGATGTACTTCATACAGAACAACTAATGCAAATAGTCAAAGTATGGAATACATATAGGAAATAAATGAGACTGTTGAACCTTAAGAGAAGGTTTCAGCAGATATATGATGAAGAGTCTTTAAATAGATAAAACATTAATACCAGGAAGAAGGGCATTAGCTGTTTGTACAAGACAAGAAATAATGGATTCAGGGTAGACATCAGGACAAATGTTTTAACAGGAAGACTGGAAATGACTCTCTGAGAAGGGTATGGAGTCTGAAGGTCTTTAAGACCTGCTTAGGTGCCTACCTGTTAGGAATGGTACTGCTAAAGTGTATCATGCCTTTGACCAGTGGCATGGAGTAAATGTCCTCCTGAATCCTCACAGAATCACAGAAGAAAAAAACAGAGGCTATGGAAAACATGGGGAAAGATTTCAGGCTGAGAAGAAAAGAGGATGATAATCAGTAAAGACAGTTTTGCAGGATTTAAGTTAATGAATACTTACAAATTCACAAAAGCATCATTCCGCATTCTGCAGTGCTGCCATTTAGAGCACTCTGCTCTCCTGTCACAGAAACCCTGCAGGAGGCCTGAGACGTGTTCGTCCCAACTGTCTCGCCTGTGCACTCAGTCTTTCTCCTGGGCAGTGGAATTAAGGATATCTTCCATTTGAGCTTCTTTCCTGAAGAAAATTTTTATTCTATGGTTGCCTTTTTGTGTTAAAGTTACCAAGGCACACTGGCTAATCATCGGAATGATCAGAAGGTCATAGAGATGTCCAAATCCAGCCCTGAGTGTATCTAAGTTGATGTCTTTGTTCTCTTCACAAAACCAAGCAAGAGTAGTTTGTGTGCAGATTAGATATCTGCAATTCAATCCAGATGATTGCTTTATTATGGAAAAACATCCTTCTCCACACCACCCAGAAAGACCCAGAAAGACTGTGTGATGAAGTCTCATGTGCTTCTGTTCTGTCCCAGCTGAAGCAGCAGGCTTTAAAGGAAGAGGGAGAAGAAGATGTACAGCTGCCCAGGAGACAGGCTTGGAAGTGTGTGGATGCCATGTGCCTGCATGGATATCTGAAGGATTAGAGGAGAATTAAATGTCTGTCTTATCTTTGCTGTTCAGCTCAGCTTCAAAGCTGGAGGATGATATTAAGGAAGATCTTTCCCCTTTTAAAATGCTAGTGGACTAAGACAATAGCTGGGAAATGCACTCATAATATACAGATTTATGCACAAGTGTATTGAGCAATTCTTATCAAATGGGTGAAGAATGTGCTACACAGAAGCATGAGGTGGTGATATACAGTCCACAGTTTTAGGTATTTAGGTGTGTAGTCCTCAGCAGGGACACAAAGCCAGCTCAAAATTCCTCTCTGAGAAGCAGAAGAAAGCATCCTGGCTGGTGATCTCAATGCACCCTAACACACAAGGCTGCAGATGAGTTCACCAGCAGTAGGTGGCACGTCCTTTTCCTAGGAGAGGTTCTTTCTAGTTTGGATAGAGTGGGCAGCTCCGGGCAGTCACCAGTTCAGCTACTGTTGTTAAACTGGTTTTGTATACAGAATCAGAGCTCTTATATTTCCCAAAACGGTGAACAGGCTTCACTATTGCTTCCTCATAACATTTTAGGAGTGCTGAGATACAACCAGAGTTGATGAGTTCCTCAGATCAGCAGGTACTTCCTGGGCTGAAGGCTCTGTTAAGGATTCAAGTAAATGCAGCACCTTAGCTTGCAAAGAAAGGAATGCACAAGATGCACAAGATATTTCTCAAACAGGCTGTGCATTACATGCTGCTCTCCTCTCTGACATAGTTTTAGGAGGAATGCCAGTGGAAAATAGATCAGAGAAAGAAAACCTTAAATCAGACTTTTGCAGAACTGAGGAACTTGCACCCCTGGAACAGGGTGAAAGGAGCCTTAAGATACCTTGGCATGTTCCTAATCCCCAAAGACCCTTAAGTGGTCTAGCTATGCAGAATAGTCCACGATTCTGCACAGCTTCGACCACTTTGGGGAGTTTGTATAGAGACGTGGCAATTGCTGTAAGGCCAAAACTTTGTCCGGGGCAACTGTGGTCCTCTGTGCTGCACTCCTGATCTGGGCCTTTCTGTCTCCAGCAGCATCTTCTCTCCAAAACACATCTGAGCCAGGGCTTCTGGAAGCATCTTTACACAGCAGGATAATAGCTGTTTTCTTCATGAGAGAACATCTCTTTCACTCCAATTTGGGGCCGTTATGGTTCCTTTTCACTGCTCTTATTCATTATATTCATTGTATTATTCATTATAGAAGGAACAGAGCAAAGGTAAAAAAATAGCTTATTGTATCTTTCCTCTCTCCTGCCCTAGTCTCTTTCTGAAAGGTTATTACCAGAATGGTTATTTTAGACTAGCAGCAATTGACATTATCCACAGAGAACTAAGGCTACTTCTTTGTAAGAGCAAATATTCCTTCTGAGCAGTGCAGATTGCCTCAGCTGCCCATCACAGCTGCACTATTTGCAACTTAGGGCCAGCGGTGAAGAAAGTAACTTGCTTAAACTTCACTACAGCTATAGTGTAAGCTGAAAACGCTTTTGTCTTAGGTTTAATCAGGGCAGGAATGTGTTCTACAGAGTATTATCAAAATATTTTGACAATACTAGTAGATATTCAAGTTACTAAGCCACATATTTATGGAGCCAAAGGCCTCACTTTAAATCTTGTCCATGTAGAAATGTTTGAGTGAAACAAGGACATTTCTGTCCTTTCTCTCCTTTTCTATCCAAACATGAATAAATGTATCTCTCGCAGGGGAAGCTGCTCCATCCCCTCTTTAGGCTACCTAGTCCTTCAAGGACAAGACATTCCATAACATTTTGAGGAGAGATGATACCTCTATTTTTTTGGAAGCAAGTGTTTATTATGCAGTGCAGGGAATGTGCTCAAGGTAAAGATGCATCTTTGCCTTAAGAAATTCCATTCTGCCTTGGTTGAGACATTTAATGTTAAATCTCCGTCTTTTCACTTTTCTCAATTTCCTTACCCTGGAAAAAAATGTTGGCGACATGCCAGAACGACTGAAGCATCCGAGGGAGTTGTGAGGAGCAGTCTGGCAGATTGTGCTAAGGCTCATTCTGAATTCCTGCTGGTTTCAGGCTCTGCCAACCCCTCTAGCACCTCTGCTCCAGCAGTTGCTTCTGCAGTAGTTGGCCAAAGCAAACGTGTTGCAGCCGAACCGTCTCAGCCCATGAACCATCAGACTTCGCCTGTCAGCGCTCTGGGGATGGGCTGAGTCTGTTGGTAGAAAAACAACAGATTCTTCTTGGAGACATTGTTGAGATGCCAGGGCAACTGTAGCTCAAGATGGAGCTTGGTGCTCCACATCTAGTCCTCTGTGTCACTCGAGCCTGCACACCAGGTCCAGGAAGGACTTCTCAGGGACAAGAAAATGCATATGGGAAGAAAAAAAGATTGTCTTAGACCTCTTCCTTCTCCCTCTCCAGTAATTCCACCAGATCTAGCACTGAACCTAACTTCTGATCCTTTTTCTTCCTTGTCAGGGAGAGGAATTTCCTGGATCTTAAGGTTGAGAAATGAGAGCTATCATCTTCCACCCAAAACTGCCTGATGGTACCAGATATCCCTCTCAGTCACTCAGACATATTGCACAGGGATGAGGTCCTTGTCTTTCAAGGCCACAAAAGAGACAATAGTGAGTTGTACTCCTGCTCCTCATCTTTTGAGCCAAACGCATGGACGCAGATTCCCCAAATCATAGAATACACAGAGGAATGAGAAAATCAGGACCATCAAAGTCCCTTACAGTGCTGAAGACTAAGGGATCACTCACTGCACATAATGGTGAGGGATGATGAGAGATGAGAGATGATTTACTACACCCATGTAACATAATTAATGCTTCTTTTTGCCCTTTACAAGTTACAGAATTTTATATCAGCACTGCATCAGAGTCTTGTTATTTAGGGTACAAGTATTTGACAATCAAATGACAGAATATGAGCAAAAATGGCATATTTATAGCTGCTCGTGAAACCTGAATTCCACCACACTTGCTTGAGAACATTATAACCCTTTTTAGTTCACAGCCCTATTATGTTCTTTATCCTGAACTGTATCTAGCACACAGATGGGATTTCTAAAGGGGATACATTCAGGTTGCATTGGGATATGTGGCACATATGTCATTGCAGCCCAGATACTTCTTTCATCGTTTCATTAATTGACTGTCACATAGATTTGACTGCAAAACAAGTGGCAAGATAGTTACAAGCTGGCTGCTACTTCCATGATCTAAAACTAGCTTCACAACATGGGAAGTGGTGTACCTATCTATGAAGATACCAAAATTTAATCTTTCTACCTACATTATGAGTTTGACAGAAGTTTTAGACAGCCATATACAAAAATTTCTCCTTCTGCTTAAAAAAATCCTTCTAAGATTCTTTCAGCTCCTTGCTTCAGTTTAGTAGGAGCTTACTATAATTTCAAGACCTAGTTCAGACTTATTAGCCTTAGGAATGAACATGTCAAGGACAGTGAAGAACATGCTGCCCTCTTCACAGCTTCCCGTGCTACTCAGCAGCATCTGGGACACCTGGTGAGAAACCCTTCACCGCTGCTTCTCTGAGCAGGCACTCATGTTAATCACCTTCTGGGGAGAACCCTCTGCAGCTGTTTGGCGCCCCTAGAAGGACTGACCAGATTCCTGATACTAAATGTGCAGTTTGGGCTCCCCAGGACAAGAGGGATGTGGAGCTTCTAGAGAAGGTCCAACAGAGAGCAGCAAAGGTGATTAAGGGACTGGAACATCACTTGTATAAGGAAGGACTAAGTGAGCTGGGCCTGTTTAGCCTGGAGAAGAGATGGTTGAGAGGGGATCTGATTAACATGTATAAGTGCATGAAGGGAGAATGTAGGGAGGATGGGGCCAAATTCTTTGTGGTGGCCAGTGATAGGACAATGAGTAATTGGTACAAGTTGAAGCACAGGAAGTTCCACCTGCATGTGAGGAAGAACTTCTTTCTTGTGAGGGTGCCAGAGCCATAGAACAGGCTGCTCAGGGAGGTTGTGGAGTCTCCAGAGTCTCCTCTGGAGATCTTCCAAACCCAGCTGGCTGTCAGCCTGTGTCCCGTGCTCTGGGTGTTCCTGCTGGAGCAGGGGGGTTGGACTGGATGATCTCTAGAGGTCCCTTCCAACCTCAACCATTCTGTGATTCTGTGTCTAATGAACATGCAGCCATTGAGAAAGAACTCCTTGGGTGGATGTAAGTTGATAAATAACTGTTAAATTATTAGTAACTAAAGAGGGTCAAAGGACCCTGGGGTCTCTCCCACAAGGCCAAGTGGAGCAAATTGTCTTCTGCCCACAATGAGTAGGACTTTTGCCTTCTAGAGCAGTCTGGCCACGTCGGCTCTGTACAGCCCTTGAGTCTGGGTTCTCCTCTGAGTCTCCCATGGTCCTAAGACTTCATTTTTGTTTGTGAGGATTTTCCAGATCAACATGTCTTCTACAAAATGAGACGAATCAAGCAGGTATTTTCATAGCAGAAATGGAAGGGTATGTCTTGCACATCTGGCAGCATGGCAGGAGAGCATGAGTGGCTGTTTGGCAGTACAGAGCTTGCTGGAGCAGTGCCAGAAGGTTGTGTAGTGTGCAGGGAGTCCAACCTGGTACAGCCTCTTCCCACACTGCTCACTAAGAGTCAGCACTGGGGCAAGCTCAGTCTGGGGGACAGTTCACCCCAGGGATAACTCTCAGAAGGCCATGTGGGTGTCTTGAAGGCAGCAGGCTGAAGTGATTGCTAATCTGAGCTAAGGAGACAAAAATTGAGGAATGTGATTAATGAGAACTTAAAATTGTTCCTGGGGGGGGTCTCTTATTTAGCATTACAGACATTCCCTATAATACAAATTGTAGTAACATTAGAGGTGCAAACAAGCTTCATTCCTCATTGTGTACGGTGGATTAATATGTTTTTACTACCTTCCTGAATGTTTTCCATAGCTCACTCACTGTAGCTCTACTCATATAAAGCTAAAAATCAAACATGTTTCAAACACCCTTTATTATTATTATTTTAATATTTTTATTTCACTAACTGTTAAGCCCATAATTTCCATCCCTTTCATCACTAGATCTGAACACTATTGATTCTCAAAGGAAATCAAGCAACTATATGAGTCTTCCATGCAGAAATTCAAGCCATTGAGTTAAAGGAAAGACCAAAAGGAACTAATTCCTACTTCATGCTATATTCTAGATGTCTTCATCTCATTTTTAAGATCTCCAGCTCTCACCACCATCTCTTTTTAGCATGTTATAATAAAACAATATCACAAATGCACATTCCCTTAATAGGAAAAGAAATATGAGATAAAATCAAGTGTTCTTAACTATTTCCCTAATTGTAGCTATTAAATAGAGCAGTTGCAGATCAAGATCTCAATATGAGAAGTCCTGTGCACACATATACAATACAGAGACAGCAAGTGTCTCACAGTCTGTAGGCTTGACGTGAACCAGTCTTCAAGGGATTGTTTGAAACTCCCTGACTCTAGTGGTCTGTACACACTGAGCACACACTGGGATGGATCCTGACGTCCCCATGAGCCTCTCTGAGGCATAAGGCTTCACTGTTCCATGAGCAGTCACTAGTCAGGATGGGAATGAGGATAAGAAAGCAGGAGACTGCCTGTCACAAGTGTTCAGATGTAAACATCTACCATGAAACACTAGGCAGGATTAGGCTCAGGCTGAGTTCATAGCTCCACCTCTGTAATATCCAATACCAATATGTATTCATAGCTGAGCAAAAAAAGAATAATCTAGTGGTAAAAGAGTGTTGTCAGAAGCCCGTCAGCTTCTGCTTCTGTTAGGCATATGTGAGATGCAAAGCAAAAACATTGACGGGGGGCATTACAGCCAAGAAAGAACCACATTATGGGTGATCCAGGGTAATCAGTCTGCTCAGGCTAACCTTGAGTACAGTAATCTTGGAGATATGGTGACAATTTAAGTGCAGCCGTAAGTCCTTCTCTTGGTTTTGACTAGTTTCCAGCTTTGATGGCACAGGCATGATGCATGAGCAGGACTGAATCTGTGCCCCATGACCATCTTGTAACAGATGTTCTTGCAACCACAGGCAGCTTGAACTCCAAATCCCAGCCACAGCACATTGTTCTTCATCGGCCTCTCTGTGTGTGCCAGGGCTCTCGCTGCTTCTGACCTCATACTTTATCAGCTGATGGGGCTTCACAAAAGGAACACATGCCACCTCCAAAGTGATTTGATGGCCATACATCACTGTGGGGTCTAGCCAGTGACAGCTGCTTCTTCTCAACGCACTGAGAATCTTTTATCAGCTGCCCACTGCCCTTAAGCTGTACATCAAGGAGACAATAAAATAAATCTGAGAACCATTTTAATGAATCAAAGGGAAAGACAAGGGTGTCTCTGGTTGTGTGGTTTTTAGAACAATTACAGGACTGAGTCATGCTGCAGATTTGTTGGACCCACTAATGTGGACTACCAGAGAGGAAGGCACAGTGTGTGAAGTTGCCACTGCCATGAAATATTGAATGTGTTGGCTAATGGGGCACAGGCAGCGATACTGGAATGCCTGGGTAACATGGGGAAGACATGAGTGACCCTTAGAGCTCCCGCAAGGAGAGCGAGCTTTTGGATATATGTGATTTTAATGGTGGGTTGGGGTGAAAGATACACTGAGGCCATTTTCAAAAGGAGTTAGGAATCCCTCTCCCTTGTCTTTCAATAACTGTGTTGGGTCGTGTGATGGGGGGTAGGGGGAGAGAGTGGGTTTGTCTTATATCATACAAAAGCAGGTCAAAGGCTGCAGCAGCACAGTGCGCTTTTTAGCAGGAATTATTTGAGCACAACGTCCTGCTTCATAGTTGTGCCAACATCCTTGGCCAACAGAAATAGGTTTCTTCTCTGCTCTGCAATCCTGCATCACAGGCTTGCTTAGTTAAGGAGTCACAAATCATATCCAGATACCCCCAAGGGATCGTGAAGAGTGTGAGTGCGCTTGTGGCAGGATGCTCGTGCTACATGATTATGTCCCTGGTTTTGGGGACCCTTGTGTCCACAGAATGAGATATGACAGGGCAGCATTTAGCTGTGCAGCAGCAAAGCCAGGTCGTTCCAGAGGAGGGATATCTGTAACATCTGGCATGTTCATCTATCGTACACTACATAGTAGATACAGAATGAGAAAGCCCCTTATTTAGCAGACACTTTTAAATAAGCAGTTAAATACGAACAGTGCAAATACCATCTCCTCTTCACACTGAAGGACTGAGCCAAAAGTTTTACCTCCTGTCACTTAATCGTGCTTTCCATTATGTAAATTTCCATTATGTAAAATGATCCCATTCGCTCCATACCCACCACAGCTCAAACAGCTTCTAAACACCTAAGGAAGTCAGGTGCCATACGTTTTGCATTTCTTGTGTGTTATAAACAAATAAACAAACAAAAAAGAACATTTTCAAAAGTATTGTGGGATGCCTGCTTGTCCTTTACTTGGAAAGTATGTAAAGTACCCATGAAAGTACCTCTTCCTCTCCCTTTCCAAGACCCCTCTCATTTTCTCTTGTCTTTCACAGTGTCATTTACCTCAGCAGGGTCAGGTCCCCCTCTTAAGAGACAAATACATTTTATTGCTTATCCATGATAATGTTGATTTTCTGTTATTGATCTTGTGTTTGAATCACAAAACGACAGAGCCTTCCCTCAAAAAAGACAACCTGTGTTACTTGTGAGATAACGACGAGGGGCTGGGCAAGCAAAAGTAGGTTAACATCCTGAGCGGCGCTTATTTTGCCTCAGTTATAAAACAATCTTGTGAATTGTCTCTAATTGGGTTTGGGTATGTCAGGGCCTTTAGTTAATTCTCCATCACTTGGCAGAGCCCTGAGGTAACTTGCTTGCCAGAGAGAGGGTTGTGAGTGACTTTGGCAATGTGGTACTGCTAAGCAGAGACACATGGAGCAGACTGCTGCTTTCCTTGAGAGGTGCAGGAGGGCATTAGCTTTGTTCTCCTCTAGAAGCACCAGGGGGAATTTCCAAAGGGCTTCACAGGCCCTGGGGATAAGGCCAAGAACAAAACAGGGCCATGAAAAGCAAATAGGGCACTTCATCTAAAGTGAAATAAAGTGAAAGTGAAATTTCACTAATTTACTTAGAGATGCCACCTGAAAAGCAAATGAGGAAGAAAGGAAGGCACTCTAATACTTCCACGGGGCAAAGGTGGCTTTTGGTGGGTTTTTTTAATTCCTACTTGACGTTTTTAACAACTTCACCACTCTGAACCTATGCCAAGCAGAGAGGATAAATACCAACTCATAGATAGGTTAGGAATTAGTCAAATCTAGTCTTACTAGATTTGAAGGGCAGACATGCAGTGCCGCATGCTAGTCTCATGGCAGTGATTGTCCTCAGGGGTTACTACCGTCCAGGAAATCAGTCCTGAGAAACACTGGGAAAAGGGAGCACCAGTGGGAAAGGGCCACCAGAATCAACATAACTGCTCAGCAAAGATGAAAATCTG